>MU396723.1:0-122837 GCA_022578855.1 Nemania serpens | reverse complement strand
TGTTTGGGTTGGGGTTTCCGGGGGTGTTATGGCTCGTGTTTTTTTTGGTTTTTTGCCCCCCCCCCCCCCCCCCCCCTCTCTTTCCCCCCTTGCCCGCCGCCCCAGACTCCTAGAGTGTCAGGTCAGGCCCGTGTCCGGTTCCTGAATAGTTGCCAAGCGACCTTTAGCATCGCCTCTACGAGATGACATAAAGCCCCGGGCCCCTGGGAGGCACGTACCTCAGCATGGGCGCCAAGATCCCCAGAAGTTGTAGCCTAGGTCTTGTTTCTACTTGACTTACACAAAACACCTAGATAGTATACGCTGACAGGTTGACTAGATAGTCCAGGCTTGATGGCCTCTGAATAATAGTAATTGTGAGAGGAGAGGGTCAGAAAGCAGCTTTGCTTTTTTCATATGGAGAAGAAAATTACATGTATTTACAAACCACCTGGAAAAAATTGGAAAAATTATATGTTTGATGAATTAAGCAGGTTAGTTTATCTACGATGTTCAATCATATAGTATACTGGCAACTGTCCTCGTACCTGTTCGAAGCTATACTTTTCGGTAAGGCGTGAAGCTATTAGTATACCGTTAGGCATATTTGACGGGATTGCTCTTCTTCAAGGCTTTTGCTGGATTCAATAGGAAAACGTTTCAATGACGATTCTTCATTTCATTGTGAGGAGGCTTATTCCGAGACAGGAAAGCAGCGGCCGACGGCACAGCATATGCGAAGTTTTCCATGTGTGATATCATTGCTTTCATCACCAGTAAGCCTGCCCTAGATTCGATAGTAGTTAGGCATTCGATCAGTTGGGTCAGCCACAGCTGAAAACAAAAACCTTTCTCCCCTCGAAAGAGGGCCGACGGCCTCGTATTCGTAACTGTTTATGGATTGAGAAGATCAGCTATGCGCTTAATACATTTTCGAAGCCGTATTGCCTCACTACCGCATTTGTACTATCCCTAGTTGCCTCTGAGCCCTACGCCATTTACCTAGTAGTTATACTTTCTAAGACGTTTCGTGGGATGCGCATAATCATGGAGGTAGGTGGGAATATGGTACAAGGTGGATTTCTCTCTGCAGTGGACTCTACACGAACCCCTCTGCTGGTCATCAATCATGCTCCCGTCTAATATGTACGCATAACTATACAGCGACGTCCAAAATAGTACACATATATCGCTTAACGTCGCTTGTTCAAGCCGTGGATCCTCTTGGTGTACTTCCACAGACTCTTGTACTTGGGCTTGGTCCTCTTGGCCTCCCAACCACGAGCCTTCCTGGGTTCCTTGAGCGAGTAGACGCGCTTGTGCTTAAATTGGATGTCGGCACCGGGCATGCCGGCACGCTCCATTACACCCGCGGTACCCTCGTCCCAGACGGTTCGGAAGATACCGAGGCCGACGGCATTCACGGAGAACTTGTCCTGGAAACTCTTCAGACTGAACCCATCGCGGCCGCTGTAAAGCTCGCGCAGTTTGGCTATATCTAGGGTGGCGCCGTTCTTCTGTTCTAGGACGAAGACGGCCAGCCGGTGGTAAGGAGCACCCATTTGGGAGAAGGCGGGAAGCCAGGGGACGGCCAGCTGGGTCTCCTTGTTCACCTTACCGAGGGGCAGGGAGGGCTGGTTCGGAGAGATGGGGACGTTGGCAGCGAGGTAATGGCAACGGCGATCGAACGAGTCGGTCTCGGCGTTGGGCACGTCCAAGTCTACTACGGCGACTGACACGAGACGTTCACCCGCATTGAAGACCTGCACCTTTAAGCGCGGCGAGACCTCGGTTACCCTCGAATCCAGAATCTCGCCGGGCTCGACCTTCTTTCGACGGAAGTAGAGCTGCACATCAGTAACGGGTTCGAATTTGGGTAGGACATCAGGCACGATGTGGAGCTGTTCTATACGCTGAGTTATGACTCGGAAGGGTAAGCCGCGCCACTTCTTCTCGGCCAGATGTCGATAGACGGGCTTGTCCATATCGCCTAGGATTTTATGTCAGCGTCTTGCGCTCACACAGCCATTCGTGTAGCAAGTAGCCACGGCGAAAGGGGCCACGGCGAAAGGGAGCGTCGGGGGACTCACCCAGTCCATCCTCGAAGCGGCGTTTCACGAAGGGGTCGTTGATGTCAACCAGGATCTTCAGCTCCTCGACGTACTTCCTCAGGCTCGTGAGGCGCAGGTCCTTCTTTCGCTGACCGCCGGGGATCTGGTCGGCGGGGGTCTCCTCGAGGCGCCTGACCTTGGCCAATTCCTTGGCCAGGGCCTTCAGCTTCTCCTCGCGATCCTCCTGCAGAATCTTGCGCGCCTCCTGGAAGCACTGGTAGGGGAGCTGGTCGAAGGATATGTTCGGAGAGGAGCGGATGGCGGCACGACGACGCCGCGATCCGAGGGGCGGCGTTCCGGCCCGCATCAGCTTCCGCTCGGCCCAATGCGCCGTGGTCGTGTTCCGGTCGACCAGACGATCCCGCATACGCAACTTGGCGGATTCGACAGAAGCAGGAGCGGTGGCGGCATCGAGCTGATTTATAGATGTCGACGACGATGACGAGCTGGGCGGTGCTGGTGTCGCGCTCGTGGTCGTGGTCGTGGTCGAGATCGGAGGCACCTCATCGTGTCGGGCTCTTGTGGTTGAAAAGGAGCGGGCCAAGGTTGTCGACGTCTGTAATATCAGACAGTGCTGCTGTATCGACTGTATGAGGGGTCTCGTGACCCTCTGGCAGCTCGACATGGTGCCAATTGGAGGCCGAGGGTATGGCCTTGATTATAGCCTTGATTATTATAGTGAGGGCTTCGGATGCAGCGAAATCGACATTTTTTAAAGATCGATGCAAAAGACCCTCCACATAAAAGTGGATCCCGGGGACATGAGAGTAGAGATACTTTGTACTTTGTTCATGCCCTACTAACATTAGGTGGGTTAGTACGTACATACCTTATACAGTCGGTCCAAAGTACCTAGAGCTTCTTGATTCCTCGCTTCTCATTCGCTACTCTAGATCACTTTATTCCGTATTAGGAAAGGCCCAAGTACCTTCGTTCTTCTAATCCCGCTTCAATTTTCCAGCATCGACATACACTCAATTCAGTTGGTATCACATCACAATTTCGATACGCCCATCCGGTTTTCACGACGGCCTCAACTCCTCAGTCCCCTACCATTCCGCACACGAGCCCCGTCTTCGACTCATATACACCCGTCGGCACCAGGCATGGCGGCCAAGGGGGCCAGAGGTCTTTGCGAGGCCATGAGAAGCCTCAGCATAACCTCACATGCCTGTAGAAAAGCAGCTTCTTCTGTACGTCAGCGCCCTCTCTCTGGTCTTCCGAACCGCTTGTATGGATCGATTGATTGATCCAAGTCCGGTCGCTGACTTTGGACATGGCCAGACTCGGACACCCTCAATCATCTCTGCGCGTTCCATGGCAACCGAGGCCTCCCTGCCGACCATCACCACGAATGCGAGCCCCTCCGAGCCCTCCAGCTCTCTCTGGAGACCAGGTTCGTCCAACCCGCCGTCCGGCTCACTGCTCTAAGTCCATATGCGCATCACGCTCCCGCTCCCGATGCATCGCCTGACTTGTCATGTCCCCGCTAGTATCTACCATCCCCGTAACCATCTTCGGTTTCCCCTCCTACGAGCCGCAGCGTCTGGAATCCTGGTCCACAAAACACCTCTACCTCCCGCTTCGCCGCGACATTCTACATCTCGCCGTGGTCTACGAGGGCGACAACACACGGCAGGGCACCGCCTCTACTAAGACGCGCTACGAAGTACATGGTTCGCACAGGAAGCTACACCAACAGAAGGGTACGGGTAAAGCCCGTGTCGGCAACAGGCAGTCTCCGCTGCAGCGCGGCGGCGGAAAGACCTTCGGCCCGAAGCCGCGCGACTTCGGCACCAAGATCACGCGAAAGGTGTACGACCTGGCATGGCGGACCGCGCTGTCCTACCGGTATCGTCGAGGCGAGTTGATCGTCTGCCAGGACGGCATGGAGCTGCCCTTGCCTGCCGACTTCGAGGCCCTGCTCCGGGGTGGTGCGCTGCGCGACAGCGGCGCCGAGCTGGAGGCCGGGTTCCGCGCCAAGTGGGTCAAGCAGGTGCTGGACTTCAACGACTGGGGTCGCAAGGCAGGCCGCAGCACCTTCATCACAGCCTCGCGCCGCGATAATCTGTTCGAGGCTCTTGACCTCGTGCCCAAGTGGGGCCGCGCTCTCGACGTCAGCGATGTGGATGTCAAGGATCTCCTAGAGACGGGCCGTATCGTCGTCGAGCGCGAAGCCCTTCTGCATATGATCGAAAGCCACCTGAGCGATATCACCCCCAGCGTATTCATTACCAACGCCGCCTTACCGAAAAAGATAGTAAGTGGGGAGGTTATCGTCGAGTAACTTAAAGGCACGTCAGCAGCGGGGTTCTTCGCCGAAGCTAAGGTGACAGATAGTACGTGGATGGAAGAAACAAGTTACTGAACCATAGATGGTTTGCGTGCTATATCGATTCGTTGGCTGTACACTGAAATAACTCAGTTTCTCAGCGAGCGGATTGATGTATGTTGGTGTACATACATGGATAAAGTGTACAATACAAAACCCCAACACGAGTGGAATCCGTACTGGTACTGAAGAGTTGCAATACTACGCCTCGTGTGTCATTCTGTAGTTATGCCTGAATTCTGTCAATACGAGAGTATAAGTAGAAGCTACTACAATACGCACATTCCGGCTCGAGTATACGCCACTCCAAGTAATAGTTACGCGACTCACACAGGAACGAGCAATGCAAGGCAGCAGGGGTAGATGTGGGGGGAGGGAGGGAAGCCCAAGTAATGAAAGAAGCAAAGGAAAAAGAAGGGAAAAGGTAACATGATCAAAGATCGAACTGCTACCTTTCAAAGTGCGAAGAGAAGCGAAAAAAAGAGTCGCCCGGAGCTTGAGATAAGACTCAGCCTCCCCGGTTCGACCGGAAAACCCCTGAATGCCTATGGCGCCTGCCTCTGACACAGGGAGTTTATCCTGGCGACTACTTTACCACTAGACCATTGAGTTGGTGCTATCTGGGAACGTCTGTTGAAGGTTGTGCAAACGTATCGAGGTTTATAACCCCCTGTTTAGATACCTACGTGTCCCTTCTCTTTAGGTGGAGTATAGGTGGAAGGTAGGACCCGGAGAGGGAGAGGGAGAGATGGAAGTCACGGATCCCGGGTCCCGGGTCCGTATCTTTTCACTTGAGATCGGGATCCCCCCTTTCGTGATTTGGAAATCAGCATAGTATTAGCCCGCTCTATTAAGCCTATGATAATACTATCTGTTGTAGTAGTCTATAACATATTCTTATTGGCTAAGTTAGCATGGCTATAACGACCTGTTTATCTATCTATCTACTCTCTGCCTGTGCTTTTCTCCCCTCTTCGCCATGTGCGTAGATATATGGGGTAGTAGTTAGTGAGCGGCAAGGGTGCGTCAGCCTGCTTGAAGACTGCACTGCTGGGCCTTGACAAATTAATTAATAACAGCCTCAACTATTTCAGTCATCTTGAAAGTTTTAGCTGTACGTACGACCTGTTGTTAGTCCAGCTGTCCGTTAGTTGAGCGAGGTGACCAAGTAACTAACTTAGCTGGACAACTTCCCCTTTGTGCCACGCCTTTCTCGTTACCTACCTTTCAAGGCTATGGCACTATGATAGTGATATCATGACCAAATTGGATCACACTTTGTCAAATTTTGTACTCAACAGCGAGTTGCCAGCACCCCGGTTGTACATCATGACGAATGATATGTATCTTCATTGCGCCGCCAATAATGTACATCAACACCTCGGCGTAATATGTATTTCACATTCAACCAGATATTGCTACCAATATCGTTGATATCCTCCACGTTTTCCCCCACGATAGCCACTCTCGGTGCTTTGTATGAATTGCCTGTTCCGCCAGATTTCGTGTTCTCTCTTCTGCATGTATGTAAGTTCAACGGTACCAAAAGAGGCGGGAAGCATCATCCCCTTCAGTCACCCTCCGAACTCCGAGCTTCCGTCTCCCCAAGGAGGATTAAAAGAGGGATATAAAGATAAAAAGGATAAAAAAGTTGCTATAGGGTATCAAGCGGGAGCCGGCCTTAGTTTTCCGGGCAAGAATCGAAGGGGTAAGAAGAGAAAAAGAAAAGTGAGAAAGCCTCCTATTTTGTTGTTACATGCACTGCGGGAGCGTGGGCGAGCTGTTCTAGTAAACTGGGATGTGCCGTTTGGCGCGAGGAGGTCGGCTTCATGGGGAACTCGCTTCGGGAGCTTCCGAGAGGCTCAGCTAACCGGATGATCATAGAGTGATATGGGCATACCATCATAGTCAGGTTCCCCATCAGCAGCTGGTGTCTGATCGAGACCTTGTGCGAACGAAGCCGCTTCCTGCGGCGGCATGCTATAGCAGCCCGGAGTATTCATCGGCGGTGCGTTGGACGTAAAGAACGCCGGCGAGGAAGGGACTTGGCTTGGGTGGGCGGTGGGCGGTAACTGAGATGGGGTCGCCAGCGGACTGATCAGGCTCGGGCCGCCAGTCGTGTATTCGGATGCCCCCGACGACGGTATCGTGTCCTGCTGGTTATTTATACCCTGCGTTGGGCTGAAGTGGGCTAGGATCTGATCGTATCGCTCGCTGGCCCCGATGACGAACCGCTTAGCCTCGTTCTCGATCCACTTGTCGATGTTCGAGTCATTACAGTTTGCGTGGACCATCAGTTGTGCCCTGATACGACTCGCCTCGTCAACCAGACCGTCTAACTCCATATGAAGGTGGGTGTTCTGGCTTTCTAGGCCCGACTTCGTTTCTTCCAGGTCATTTACCCATTCCTTCTTCTTCTTGCGACACTTCATTGCGGCGACTCGGTTCCTCTGGAGAAAGTGTCTGCGCTTGCCCTCGTTTCCCCTGCATTCTACGTTCTCCTTTACCTTGTGCTTTCCCGGCTTCTTTCGCGCCGAACCCATGAGAGGGGAGGGGTCATTGTCGAAGTTTTCCCTGCCTCCCTCATCCTCTGGATCTTGCCTGATTGCCGACAACTTCTTGGGTGTGACCAGCCGTTGGAAATCATTGGTATCAGGTGTCGATGACGATCCACTTGACAGTGCTGGGGATTCGAATTTGGCATGTGTTGGATAGGGAGTTGATGACTGTGTGTGCTCATCATAAGTGACGAGGCTTCGTGGGACGAATCCGAACGGAGTATTTTGAGATGAGAGATGATCTGAAGGGCAAGTTTGTGTATGAAGTGGGAAGCTATCAGTATATGGTCCTGGATGCATGCTTTGGTGAAACCCATGATGGTTTGTGGCATTGGGGACATCGAACATCCCAAAACCGAGGTCTTCCTCATTCTGGAAGTTAAAGTGAGAGTAAGTTGACGTCTCATTCATGTTGTCGTCGAAACTTGTTTGCTCCTCGAGAATACACGATGAACGAAGCTCAGACATTCAAGTGATCCAGATCGTCTGTATATTAATAAGAAGAGGGTTGATTTATTTTTAGCACCTGTTTCCGTTTGGATGTCCGGCTAGGGAAGGTAAAATTGAGCCTTCGTGGCGGCTAAGTCAGGTGACTGTCGCGCAGACGAATCGACGCGGCGGAGCAATGGATATTGACAAGAGGCTGAGTTTGTGGTTAACGCAGTAATGAGTCGACAAGAGGCTGAGTTCGTAGTTAACGAGCAGTATTGAGACTGCAGGCATCTAGCAGTCACCGGTAAGCGGATGGAAATATCCAACAAGGCTAGGATCGTCAATTACTTGGCCGGAAGAGCACGGAGACGCTGGAAGGGAAGTATGAACTGTATCCAAAAAGGCTTCTGGGATTAAAGCGATAGTAAACAGAAAGTCGTTGACAACATACCTAGCAAGCTATGCAAAGGCTCACATGGCCGAAATGGGTGCAGGGCACATAAGACATGGATGAGCTAGGTATGGCACCAATAAAGACTGACACTAGGCACGTCAAACTCGGAACGAAACTCTCTTTGCTCAACCCCTCAGCCGATGCCCCCTCCCTCGTGCTTCTTAGCACAGTACATTAATTGTACCCGAAGTATAGAAAACATTCAAGGAGGGGGAATTTTCTGTTTTCTAGTAAGGACCGGGCCACGCCAAAACAACGGAAGTTCAAACTTATCGCTACCGATTTGATTGTAGTAAGGAGTAGGCAGTGAGGGATTAACCAGCAAGCACGAGCAAAAGGGTAGGCATTAGGCTTATTCCGGAGGATTCCGATGCCTCTGTCTAGACCGTCTGTCGAATATACTGTGCGAAGCCATTCCCTGTGTCGAGGCGGCTTTTAGAAACGGCAATTGGAGACGAGCTCAGTCGTAGAGCCAATGCCGAGCAACAATATAGATAGATACGTACTCTAACCACCGAACCTGAGAGATGTTTGTAATCACTTCCTCTTCACCGACGTGATGCAGTATCAGGATATTCCTTGTCTTGTATCAAATGTATCAGAGAATTGCGCCCGAACTAGTGAGCTGATGTAGTCTCGCTAGGGTATATATTTCATCGCCGGGGTCAGGATCGGATAGACTTGATCGCAATCAGATGACAACTGTCAAGTGGAAGCGAAGTTTGTTTCCGAAGTGGTAGCCATCGATTGGCTATTCTCTGGCCCTGGACCTGTCCTAGTACATGAATTTATATCAAAGTTTTTCGGTGGATAGGGGTTAAAAACAGAGCGGATGCGGCTGTGAAAGAGACTAGAGACACGATCTGAACTCTGGAGTCAGAAATAAATCCGGCAGAAATCGATCGAGACAAACAGAATACATGCGGACTTACTCCGATGGGCTTTTTCGAACCGGGTGTAGAGATAGCCCTATACGGGTTCTGTGATTTCGAAGTTAGTAAAATGACGTCCTTTTGATTGGGCGGCGATGCTATTGGGTTTGCTAGCCTACGACAGCGGAAGTCTGTTAGGAGCATGAACCTAGGCGCTGTTGCATTTGCTGTGAGTTGAAAGTCTACCACGAGACGGGGATGGCCTTGGATGCATGTTTCTGGTCTAGACCCGGGTCTAAGCCGAATCTTCCGTCTGAATCCTTTAGAGCAAGATCGAGAAGGTGGCTGGCCTCTCGTCCTGTCCTAATGTACGCCAAGGACCTAAAACTAGGGAACAGAGTTTAGAGCATTACGGTGTACGTTTACATAACGGCCACGGGGTTCTGGTGACATGCAGTTTGACGAGACTGCTTGGTTAGAGTACCATTGACACATTGACAATATCGAGGGGGCGCGAGGCGAGGATATATAGCTGGAGGTCGCACCAAGAGCGGACAGGTATCTTGATCTTGCCCACCTCACGTGGCTAGACGGTTGTCGTTGGGCCGTTAGGACCTCTCGGGCAAAGCGAGTCTGTCTGTACGAGACCTGGAAAGCCGGTACCACTGACCATACAACAACTAACACAGACGATGAACTTGAATAGTAGGGAGGGGTCGTTGGCGGGGTTCTTAGCCGCTCGCTACCCACTCGCTCGTTCCGTAGCGAAAGCCGTTGGTCTATTCCGCGGCCCGTCTGTGGCCGCCAACACAAGCGGCGGTGCTATGTTAGCTCGGGGACAGCGATAATAGCATGGGACAGGCCTTGCACTACATCTGCGTTGGTGTTATCAGGCCCATAGACCTTTCTAAGTAGCGTAAGAGCGAGGCCTTCCCACCCCCCCTTCTTTTGCCGTCGAATTGCACGTGAATAGCAACTGATCTGACCAGGCGTGAGACGCGAAGTGTGGGATTATGCCAAGCGATATGTGTGTCCTTGGTTCTCGGGCTCAGCCTTATGTGTGTGATCTCTTCTGATTGCACGGTTGCAGGCTATCAGAAACAGGGTAAGACGTGTGATGACATGGAACAGTTCTCTTCCGAAGCCTCTCGAAGAATTTTGGGCGGTGTCTCCAAGCTGATTGGATCGCCGCATAACACCTCAAATAGTCAAAGAGGCCGGATGACCGCATCGTCGCGCAGACACGCACTTTCTCTATCGTATTGCTCGTAGTTTCCGTAGTGTACCGTGGCAGCTTCTCACAGCCGCTCGCAGCTGCACCTGGTAGTTGAGAGAATTACGCTAAGCCCAATCTAGAGATAGATCGAACGCGGTAGAGCGCGTTTCTACCAAGGCATTTTTAATTGCATTCTGCCTGCAGGTGTACCTACTTCGTACTGCCTTGTCACTGGACTGCCTCAGCTCAGCTTTAGAGTTACATTCGACAGTTATTCAGCTTCCCTTCCTCCCCCTGCCTTAAGTACCTATCTTCTACAGCAGATAGCAACCCCGCCCACTTTGGGTGTCCAGCAGCGACAACAATTAACTCAACCTACTTCTAACATCTCTAGTTTCCGTCCTTCCGCCTTTTTTTTGTCAGGTCTTCATTTCACCCTTCGTTTTTCCACGGGCATCTGATATCCGACATCCGACGTCACACCACAGACTCTCGCAATGGAGTCCGTATCGACGCCCCGCGTCTCCGCCAACATGCTCGACTCGTATGTCGGCCAGAATGTCATCGTCGTCGGCAAGGTCATGCAACTCCGGGGCGAGTCTGCTCTTCTCGACGCCAACGGCCAGGTCAATGCCATTCTCAACCGTGTATGAACGCCGGGTCGTCCAGTCTGATGTCCAGTCTGATGTCACGGGGGGATACTCGCTGATACGGCATTGTTTTGTAGGAATCTCATCTCATGGCTGGGAACGCTGCCCAGATCATCGGGAGGGTGAACCCGGACTTGTCCGTCAAGGTCTATAATGCACTGGACCTGGGCAACAACGTCGGTATGTTGCCCTATGTGTTGCTTAACTACATTTAACCATGTCGCCCCGTTGTGTTGTGCATATACGTATACGCCGTCGTCGGACATGCATACTCCCGGCTTTCCTCCTAGATCTGATTCTAGATCCGGCCCTTGGCCATCCATATCATATGCAGCGCGTTGGCTAAGCTGTCGGCGACGCTAACAACATGGACACGTGTGACTCCTCATAAATTCTCATAATTCTTACGATATCTCTTATTCGTGGCACCCAATCAGATTCTATCGTTCCTGAGTTGCTCGTATTAACAAGTCGTCCGATTAGATTTCCAAGTAGCCCAGAGTGTCGTAGAGGTCACTCATCAGTACAAGGACTTATTCGTCTATGACAACGCCGGCGGCATGAACTGACGGTTCGCGCGCGGACGTGTATCTCTGGCGTGGTCAGCCGGCTTGCTTCTTCCAGCGTCATCATCAGTCGAGCCCGAGTCGCAAGAACGCCCTCGTTCTCCCTCGCCTCTTCGTGATCGTCGCTACCAAACTCATTCCCAGACTTCACCTCGACCGGCTTCAGCTGCGAGTTATTGTTCATCGTCGAGCGAGGTCTACAGTTCATCGTCGTCTCTAGACAACAACCCGCCCCAACTCGCTATACGAACTGATATATCGCCATCCTCACAACCAATCACGATCCAGGGCACGCAGTCGCGCCTAAATTACCAAATCGCATCAAGAGATCCCTCATTCACAGCTGCCAGCCCCTACTCATCCTCCAGTAAGGCTTTCAGCTCTACATCATCTTTAAACGACGAACTCTCTCGGCTCGTTATCGAGCATGAGCAGTTCCCATCCTCACAATCCATCAGAGCTGAAAGTCGCCGCTCCTCTTCAAGTCAGGTTTTTAGTTCTACGTCGTCTTTAGATAATCAACTTTCACAACTCGTTATTGAACATGATCAAGTCTCATTTGTGCAATCGACCGCCACTGAGCCTCACCACTCGCGGCAACCAGACAGCCCGCGCACGCCATCGCCTCGTCCCACCACATCAGCAAGTCACTATTCGTCATCTAGTGAAGCTCTCAGTTCCATACTAGATCCCCAGGACGACGTCTTTTCCCAGCTGGATATCGAGGAAGAAACGCCGCAATCATCACAATCGACCACCTACAGGGCGCCGCTGTCGCGGTTTAGTTCCCGCACCGCAGGGTCGTCAGAGTTTTCCAGCTCGTCCATCCCAACCACCCCGGTACACGAGCGCGAAGCGAATTCACCAGTGTATGGCTCTCCGTCGTCTACCGGGAAGCTTACGAATGGCCTCCCCTCTCCCACTCTATCCCCCACTCGATCCCCCGTGCGTTCTCCCCCCTCCTCATCGACACGGTCACCACGCCTGTATCGCACTCGCTCAGGGAACCTGGCGACCGTTGCGGAAATTAGACAACGCAGGGAGCGCGAGGACGAGCTTCTAGATATCGTCCTGCGAGGCATCGGTGTGCCGGGAGGGACCCAGATACCGTGGCGCCGGCGTTCCATCACCATGAGCATAAACGAGAGCGGGCGGTGGAGAGTTGACTCGATTTGGGAACCTTGGGGCCTGTGACTTTACCCACATGAATAAAATTTCCTGCTGTGTCGTGAACTTGTACTATTGATGCATTGTTATCACCGAGCTAGAACGGTCGGTAATGCCAAGGTGACCGACCTCGTATTCCTTTCTCGGTACAGAATAACCAGAAAAAACTAGACCAGGTAGGCGCTGGGTATTGAGATATGTACTGATGACTTCTTCGAAGACAGGTTCAAGCCGACATACGCTAGACCACAAATGAAGTGGACAGAATGAAAAACTTTTTAAATTTTTTATACGGATCACAAAGGGCTTAAGAGATCTCGCATCTCGCATCATAATCATGTCATTGTCAATAATCTCAGTCTACACAGGAGAAAAAATCTTCGCATCTCCTGTCTCTAGTCTTAAGGTTGCAACTGAGTGCTTCGTACATGTGTCTTTAATTTTTTGTGCATACATCAAAGTGTAGTAGTCTCCCCCAACCTTGCGATTGGAGAAGAAGATATACGAGTCTGTCTATAAACTCCAAGGGGGGTATCTGAAACACCATTTTGTGTCCTTCGGGGTATGCCCGCCACCCCGATAAACTCCTGGAAAACAGTTTCGCAGAATCAAATACAGCCTGCCAACATGCCACGTACAAGGAACGCCTAGGACGGCGTCCGCGTAAGGATATATACAGAAAGTAGGCAGACTACGAAGGCATAATCATAGCATTGGTGCCAACTCCAAGCATCAAATGCCAAGCTGCCTCCTGCCAAATCGGAAACCGGGCTGACTTGCATGCTACGCCGCCTGCTCGCCATCCATGGTAGATTGATTCGCTCCACCTATGCGGTGGGGACTTGTATGAAAACTCAAGTTCTGCGTCTCTAAGTCGAACTCCAGATCTCCGCCAAATGCGAGTAAATCTCCACTCTGCTGGGCCGGTGGTGAGCTTGGCATAAGGGAGTCGGTAGCTAACAGAGCGGAAAAATCGAATTGAGGCATCTCGCTGTGCTGATCGATGTTATCGATGTGTGGGAGCGAGCTGAAGTCGATTTCAAATCCACGCGACGGGCTAGGCATAACTAGATGGTCTGTATCTGAAAACATTCGAGCAATCGAGTGCGTCAAGGGCGTGCCTAGCCCACCATCCTCCATAGCTTCGGATGGAAGTAGGTGACGGGGTGAACGGCGGGGCATTGCGCCGGAGAACGCTGATCGCGGTGTTCTCCGAGGGGTGCGGGAGGGGGTACGAGTTGGGGTTCGCTCCAACAGCCCCTGATTCGGCGAGACACGAGACATTGTAGAGTGCATACTCTTAGATACACTTCTAGTAACGGGGCGATGAGTGGGAGTTGGTCGGGTGGGCGTTTTGAAAGCGCCACTACTAGTTCTCTTAGGAGATGGAGTAGAAGGCCGCGGAGTTGGACCAAAGAGATCAGCAAAGTCGTTGCTTGATGGCTCCGGAGTTTTGACCCTGGGGCGGCTGTTCTTCTTTTCGATCGCCTCCGTATCTGTAATCTCAATCGCCCTGGGACCGGTTTGCACGATGTTAACGGCAACTTCTCCAAGGATCTTTTGTTCTCCGTTTTTCCGCGGGGAGGGAAAGAGTAAACGTCGCGTTGCACCAAGCTCATCATCAAGGTTGATTGGACTCATTGCTGTACCACTGGCTCGAGAAGCACGCGAGTGAGTAGACCCTTGTTCCTGGGGCTCTGCGGCCGTGCCCTGACAATGCCGTGCAGGACCCTGTTCGGAATCATTCTCAGCCAGATCGATATTCATTGTCATCGTGGCTGATTCGTTAGGTGACTGTTGGGAATCATATGGTCCAGCTGGATCTGTGGGTAAACATGCTTCTGACGTGGGATTCATCTGGCCCTCGCTTTTCGCTCTCGACTTTCTCGGCCGCGACGATCCACCACCGGCTGCTCTTTTCTTGCGTGTCTGAGTTAACCTCTGCTCGTCCTTCTCCCACTTTTCTGGAGGACGATGAGACTTCCATTTAGAGAACCATATGCCACACGCTATTGATCCATTAGAACAGAGAATACACTTAAGCCCATGCAGCTTCTACACTTACGATTACATAATATTGTCTCGGCCCACCTGCTCTTGTCGTCTAGGGGACCGAGGGACTTCTTGATGACTTCATATGAGGTGGGGTCACCGTTATCATCTCTCTCAAGCACGTTGATAGCAGTGACGTGACCCGGTTTCTCAGAGTACTCATGGTACGCAGGAACGCCCTGGCGCTCTTGTTTCCATATCTTCCGCCATGTTGGTGTTTGGAGGGCACCGCAATTGGTACAGAAAGATGGCATTTCGCCCAGAGCCACAGCCTCTTCTAGTTTCTGCTTTATCGCTTGTCGTTTAACGTAGTTCTTGTTCATTCTTGAATCCATGCCATCAACAGCGTCCGTCTGAGGATGCGGTTCTCCGGCCATGGACATAGACTGCGATAGCTGTGGGAGAATTGGATCACTAGCGGGAACTGTCGGAAGATCTAGCTCAACAAATGGCTCGGAAGCGGGCGTGGGCACAGTGGGAGGTTCCATTCTCGCCTCGTGCGAGATCCCAGGGTGCGGGATATCGGGCCCTTGGGTTCTATCATCTGGGCTGAAAGAGTTAACGTTAATGTCGAGTGTATCAAGAAATCGCTCATCATGCGGATATTCGTTGAGAGCTGCTTGTAGAGCATCAAAGTCGTTTGGAGGGGGGATGGCAAGTTCCGTTTGGTCTGTCTTCTGCAGAGGCTGGGGCTGTTCCTCGGTACTCATCCGCTCTGTAGAGTCCCTATTACCTGGCGCCGTGGTGCTTACTGGATCTGTCACCGGGATTTCCGTTGCAACGGGTGTGCCCGCTGCTGATCGCTTTCTCGATGCCTGGGGTCGAGGGGGGTTGTAGATTGATGTTTGAGGTAGCAACTCAGGGGGCCCGGGAGTTTCTGCATGAATATGGAGAGTTTGCTGAGATTTCGGTTCTTGCTTCTTAGCACGGCTCCGGCGCGGTTTGGGTTTTATCACTGCCACGGCAGGGGCAACAGGCTTCGAAGCAGCTTTACCTAAAACACCCTCTTCTATTCTGCTATCCTCTAGGCCACCGCTCATAAATCCAGAGTCAGGTTGTTCGACAGGTGCTCGCATTGGTGGTAAGACTGGGCTCGAGGGAGCTGGACTGGACTGTATGCTATACATTGCTGATCTTGGCACAGGTGGCGATGAGCTAATGTCGGCAGGACTGGGCTCATCACTGAATGGTGATGGAGCAACTGAATCCATAGGGGACCGAGCATCTTGACTCACTGAGCGATTGAGATCGGGATAAGAATGGTTCAGTAAACCCTCCGTCGGTTGAAATGTCATAGATTCCCGCCTCAAGTTGCTTTGTGTCATGGGTCTATGAGACTGCGCCTGAAAGCGTGGTTCTGGGACGGGAGTCGGCGCCCTAGGGCCTTCCTCTTGCAGATGGTTTCTTGCGGAAACATCCCCAGCGGGGGCAACTGGCCTGAAGTTGCGAATAGATCCTGCTGTGCTAGCGGCAACACGGAGTGACTCTGGTGCGGATCCGAAGGTAGCTATATTGCTTCGCTCGACCTTCGTCGTTGTGGCTCTTTTTTTAGTCCGAGATGGCGCGTCGTCTCCGTCGGTCCCATCCTCATACCCAGAGGTGTTGCCTTCGCTCGCAAGAGGTCGCTTTCGCGGACGGCCCCTGGGCCTGCCGGTTGGTGGTCGGCTTGACGCCCGGGAATTAGGACGAGACCGTGGCTGTGGTTTGACCGGCTTTGTAACGGGGTGGCTCGATGTGTTTTCCTCTATAGCAGGACTCTGCCTCGCAGGGGCTAGAGGGGTAGATTGTCTAAAGGATGGCGCATTTCGCTCTTTGGCATTTAGGTCAACTGAGCCAGCTCGACTGCTAGGCGCGGGCTGTAGAGGTGGATAATATTGAGGAGCATCGTGTCTGGCCTCAAAACTTGAGCTATAAGATCGCACAGGCGCAGGTGCCAGCGTAGGCAAATTCATCAACGGCGCTGGTTGCTTCTGGCCCAGAGCCGGATTGGACTGGACAAAGGAACCCCACTCGCCATTATCTAAAAGTGTGGATGATTCTGCTGCCAAGTTCGGTGGTGCCACCGCGGAGTGTGGACGCGGTATAGGGTCGATGCGAGGGATTTTTGAGATTGCAGTCAGCTTCAGTTTGACCTCCAACATTTCCTTGATGCCATTGCCGAAGACGGCCCAGGTGTTTTGAGTAACTCGACCCGTAATCAACTTTGGCTCTCGCAGGTCGGGTCCTTGGTCGAGTCCCCGAGACAGTAAACCCTGGCCTACTAAGGGCGTGCCCGGCTCTGAATAATCGAAAGCGTAGATAGCGTAATCCTTCTCTTCGTCCCCAAATAGCTCTGGGCTGCATTGCGAAACGGCCTGCAGGCATACTCCCAGGTCGATTACACCAATTGCCTGACCATCCATTGGAATCGTCTGAATGTGGAAAATGTTAGGCCATCGAGTGAGGTAGCCTTGTTGGTTATCTTTGTCAAAAGTGTAGTGGACTTTCACTATAGACATAGTTAGCAATTGGATGGCTCGAGAGGCGCACATGCTCTTCTCTTACAGCCCATCGGCCGGACTTGAGGCCCGCATTCCTCTCCAGCGGGGGCCACGCCGCCCCAAGAACTGTGGTTGTGTGCCATGGCCATGATCGGGTATGTAGCCAGGTGTGATCGTGATAGTCGATTGAAGCAGGTTGTCTGTCGCAGTCGGTCGCACTAGAAGTCGCCGAGAAGCTGAATGAATTGCGAACTAGAATAGATTCGTCGGCATTTGGAGTACTCGGAATCGGGAGAGGTTATCGTCGGGATCAATATTGTGTTTCCGGAGCCAAACAAGACCAGTGCAGCTGGCAAGAGAGGCGGATTGCATAGAGAAACAGACGAAAACTATGTGTACAAAGGTAGGAGAAGATTCGAGATTCAATAGACAACAGCAGATGCGAAACCACAGAACTCGCTGGCTGGAAGGGGGGTCATTAATGCCAAAATGCTGTTGTAGAGATTGGCTGTGAAGAGGGATGGAATTGAAATGTCCACTATTGTTGGTTGTCTGAGGTACGAGATGAGACAAGAGACTGGAGTTTAATGAGGTGGTTGAAGTACCTTTGTACCAGTCGCGTTGTTACGCGTGCACCTTTGAATGAGCCGCGTTCTTGCCTGCACTGCGAGGTACTTTGTACCTTAGGTAGGTACTACTTGGTACCTCCTAGGTAGCGTCGTTTGGTAACCCCACGTCACCTCGGTCTGTTAGCTGGGAACACTGTTAGCGGCCCACCTGTGTCCAGGATAGGTTAGTATCTACTTAGTAGGTAGTGCACATTACCTAAGGCCTGCTAAGCTTCTGGGTCAAGATACGCACGGGCCTGTTTCTCCGCTGTTTCTCTACCGAGCTTCCGAGGGTCTCAGCAATCTCATGGAACTGATACGGCTTGATCATTTGATCATTCATTCAATGGCACAAGACCAAGAGAAGGCTGCTCTTCACACCACAACACAACACAAAAAATTTAGTGACCTTTTTTCCAGTTTTCTTTTCTTCGACAGGGGCCATCCCGATGCTTTTATACTGCCATGTTCCAGCCCAGCCCCACAATTCGCCTTTTCCCGGTGAATATGACTCAGTCAAAGCCAAGCAACCACACTTAGTACTAGTCATCCATCGCCATCTCAAAAGACATTCTCCTCTCCCAAGGCAATCCCTCCACCCCCCTTTATGTTGGGTAATACTGGGTGTGCAACCAATTCTTAGCGCATTCGAACGACCAACCCCTAGATGGATAGTTGTCACAACTGCCATTTACTAAGTAGTTTACAATATATGGCATTTTATTATATGCTATTTTAGCTACTCATCATATTCCCACGAAGCCTTGCCGCTGGGATCTATTATGGTTTTTCGCGCCAATATTTCCTCGACAATTGTGCTGATGCCCTGTCTTCCTTTTTTACTAGCGACAAAGTGTTCAATCACTTCCCGACGAGTCCTAGGTTTTTCTGACACAATTCTCTTGACGTCTTTTTCTGAAGGCACACCCAAGGACTTGTATGGATACTGGTTGTAGTCCCGATTCGTTAGCAGTTTCAATTTGGGCAGATCTTCAGCCACCTGGAAGAATGGGGCTTCAATCTTGTCTTCAGGGTTTACCACTTCTAGACTGTGTGGTTGCCATTTCGGGTCTGGCCTTGGCCTCTCTTGAGAGAGTAAGCGAGCGGATACGCCCTCAACAAAGTCGTGGTGCTGCATGAATTTGGCAGCAATCTGGTGCTCTCTCTGGAAGGTCTCCGAGATGGACCAGTCCTGTCCCACCCGCATTTGCTTAAGGGTTACGTATACCGATGTGGGAGATCGTTGGTGTAAGGTGTGCAAGGTCTTCTCTGCCCATGCCTGAGTGGGGCCTTGCTCCTCTTTCAGGGCAAGTATCACATCCGATACAGTGTCTTTGCTGAAGCAACGGTCAATCGCTCGGCGGAGTTCGCCGCCGAGCAGGATGGGTTCTTTTGGCGGCAAGCCCGTCGCGTACTCCTCAATAGTCATCTCAATGATGCCTAAGCGTTTCTCCATGCTGTCGTAGTCTTTGAACCGCAATTCAGCCAGGCGAGACTCCAGGTTCGGCAAACTCGTCGAATGCAGGTAGTGGGTAGCGACACCCGAGTAAAAGACGTTAGCCCCCGTTAACTGATCGCTTGTAAGGGCTAAGTAGGTTCCGATGGCTCCATTCATTCGAGGCAGAAAAAAGGACGCCCCGACATCGGGGAAAAAGCCTATCGTTGTCTCAGGCATAGCGAAGACCGTCCTCTCGGTGGCAATTCGGAAAGGCGCATGTATGCTCAAGCCTACACCACCACCCATAGTGATACCATCCATGAAGGCAATATATGGCTTCTGATAGGTCGCGATGTAGTGGTTCAATTTATATTCGAGTGCGAAGTAGTCGACGGATGCTTTTTGACCATCGGGCCCTTCCATATTTTGCTGTGCGAGAGCTGCAACATCGCCGCCAGCGCACAAGGCTCTGTCCCCAGCACCTTTTACAACAACGACATTAGCCATATCCGACTTCTCCCATTCAACCATACGTGGTATAATCTTCCGAATCATCGACGCATTGAGGGAGTTTAGCTTTGCCGGCCGATTGAGTTCAATCGTCCTCAGGCCATAAAGGTTGTTGAACACGACATCTTGAGGCTCGTCGCCAGGCAGCTCTTTGATCGTCTCGGTGACTGAGCTTGTTGACATCTGAGCAGAAGGCCAAAGTCAGTCACACAAGAGGACGGAACTCTGCGCTTATGTGTTGTCGTACCTGAGATCGCGGTCCTGTCCTAGAGTCTAAGATCTTTGCTCTAAGAGGCATGTTGAAGCTACCTCTGCGAAACGGGGATGCGGCATGAGCTGCTGCGCCGCGACTCACGAGTAACCTGAAAGACATCTAGATGTATACCATGCAATTAGATATCGCGCATCAGGTGGTGTATGTAAAATACGATGCAGGGGGGGGTGGAAGGCAGCGATCTCGAGATTTCGCATTCGAGGGCCGCACGGCGTAGGTCATCCGTCTATTGCAAATTGATGAAGTATCTTTGGAGCAAACCTCGGTCTTAAATTTTTGGAGCTCTGGCCCACCTAGTATACGTTTGCCCCACATGAAACCCACCCGTGGACCAATCAGATATCCCATGAATTATAAGTACAGTGGAAGTACATACTTAACTTAACTACGAGGTACGGGGTACTGTATCTGATGTGGCATTGTATCCTGCAAGCGCGTCAATCAAACTTCCAGTATCAGATTTCAGCCTCGCCATTCCATCTCTGCTTGCCGCTACTCACAATCCGTGTACACGACACCAATCCATACCTATACATCATGGCGGACGCAAAGATCCAGTCAGTACTCAATCAATCACAGAGCAACAAAAATGGTTACTAAAATATGATTCACAGAGAGCTCCTCACGAAGCCGAGAAACGAGTTAACGTACGTCGCTACCGCCGAGTCTAGATATCTACCTAATCCCGAATCCAACAAGCCACCAACGACGAGCTAGCTGATAAATCGTGTTCAACAGAGAGTACGAGGTCCAGCTCCTTGAGGAATATGAATTTGGCTCTGGCCCCTTGTCCATCCTCCAGACCGCCGTACGCAGCCACACACAGGTTCTGATCTCTATCCGCAACAACCGCAAGCTGCTGGCTCGGGTCAAGGCATTCGACCGCCACTGCAACATGGTTCTCGAGAACGTGAAAGAGATGTGGACCGAAACGCCGCGCCTAGCGAATGGCAAGAAAGGCCGTCCCGTGAACAAGGACCGGTTCGTCAGCAAAATGTACGTTGAACCTGGACAGCCGGCATCGTATTATCGTAATATACGTAGCAGTTCATCCCTCAGGGATGGCATGGCTCGCTTACCTGGACTCGGATTGCTAATCGTTCTTCTGGTCTAGGTTTCTGAGAGGCGATTCCGTTATCATCGTACTACTCAGTTAAAATGCCACAGTAGGTGGGTTTGGGGACCGGGTAAAATAACAAATAAAAACCACATCGTATCCAAAGGGTACTGCAATACCTAAAGAGATACTAGGTCATGGAAATCTATGGCAACTGCCACCACGAACCGCTGTCGAAGCCTTGGGTGCTCGGTGTCAGCCTACGTACCATAGATTGGGAGGGCGAAGCTCTTAATGGAAGCTGAAAATTGGCTTTTCTCATTGGTGGGCTTTGCTTGGCGTCAGGAAGAGATACCACATATCAGTGCATGAATTAAGAAAACTACCAGCTGTTCTGCTCGAAATAATGTACCCGGTGCTCCTGCTGTGTTTCGTATCACAAAGTAGCCTATTCTTCATCAGGCTTCAGTCCGGCCAGGCCTAGGAAGAAGATGGCTAAACCAAATGCTCCTGGATCTGGGACAGACTCGAATCCGGAGCCACCTACATACACAGCTCTACCTAGGCTGGGTCGCATTCCTTTCGTCCCGTCCGCGGCTCTTTTCGCGGCCAGGGCTGCCTTCTTAACGTCTCCTGACTCTCCAAGGGTGTCCGCAAATGGATAAAGTGCATCCACAATTGTCCGATCACCTGGCCTAGCGGGCGTATATTTAGATAGAGCTTTACAGCTTTGCTTGAGGGCATTGGACCAAAGCTGCGGAGTAGCCTCCCCCGGAGAAAGCGCACGAAGCGAGTGAACCAGCGCATTAAGGAAGATGGCGAACAGTGCTCCGGACTACCACAGCATAATAGGTTAGTTTCTGCGCATTTACAGTCCTGCTTCTAACTCATCGGAGATAAGGCGAGTGGGTAGGTACTTACTGTGCCGTCCATTGAATTTTCTATCACAGGCACGATCTTCGCAACATCGACCACGACATCGCCTGTTGCCTGCGTTTCTCTCAAATGCTTCAAGACCGCTGCTTCTGTCAACTTGTAGTTCTTTTTATTTCCGGACATGGAGAGCCATACCTTCAGCGCCTCTTTTAAGACCAATTCCGCAATCGCCGTCTCCGACAATAGTATCAAATTTTGTGACTTCGGGTTCGACCGAAATCAACGCTTCAAGCCCAGATGTTAACGTTTTTGTGAATGCCGTACCGTCCGCTCCGAGTCCACTGGGTTTGATGCTTTGGTCGAATGTGGCGGTATCCTCTCGTGTAGCCGTATTCGTAGCTTCCCAAGCATTTGGGGAAATGGGCGCTGACCATCCAGTCGCTTCACTAGGATAGTCAAGAAGCTGGATCATAGTAGAGCCCTTGACTCCAGTATCCACCACGTTTAGTAAAGAGATGCTGAATCCAAGCCCATTCAAACTTGTCATGTATGTGCCACTCAAAATTCTGACGGGCTGGATGTTCCAATCTCCGAGTTGCCTAACGACCTCGGTCGTGATCCCTCCAAGCTCGAGAACACTAACACCACCCAAGTTATTTACTAACAATACCACTTCGTTCGAGCTCACATCAAGGAACGCTCTATCCTTGTCGTTCTTGTCGAGCAGCTGAGACAACATGGTCTTCACCAGCTCTGGGAGTTCAATCTTGGCCCGTCCGCATCCCGGTTCGTTGTGTATGCCCATCCCTACCTCGATCTCGTCGGCAGCTAGGCTTCCCTCCGCTCCGGGATCGAGAGGTGCTCTGCCGGGCACATGAACGTGCTCAAGGCTTGCTCCAACACTGACCAGATTGTCTGCTATGAGCTTGGCGACTTGGTGTGCCTGTTCCAGGGATGCGCCTTGAGCAGCTAAGGCGCCAGAAATCTTGTGCACAAGCACCGTTCCGGCAATACCCCGTCGACCTACTTTACCCCCCTTTTCGCGGCCAACCCCAACATCGTCTCCCACTATTACCATCTCGACCTTCACACCAGCGGCCTTCGCCTTCTCAACGGCCATGCCAAAGTTGAGCACATCTCCGGTGTAGTTCATGACTGTTACCAAGACGCCTTTATCGGTATCGACTCGAGACATGATGGCTTTCCGCACCTGCTCTGCACTGGGAGATGCGAATATGGTTCCGGCTACAGCGGCGGACAGCAGGCCTGAGCCGACGAAGGCCCCGAAGCTGGGTTCATGGCCGCTACCGCCTCCACTGATGATGGAGACTTGCGATGGATGGCCGGGCCTTCGATAGACAATCTTGTTTGCGCCGTCCAACGCCACCGATGGGTTAGTTAGAGTCAGACTCTGGAGGGCGGTATCTACCAGGATCGTAGGGTCATTGATGAAATGTTTGGCCGACATGATGTAAGCTATGGAGGCCGTCACACCAACTTTATTTTTACGTGAGGATACAGTGACTTTGATATCAAAGAGAGGTATTCAATTCAGCGGCATTCAATGGTGTCGGAACATCATCACTGTAACCCATCTCGTCGATATGTGTAGACGTTGCCCGGAAGGCGGGGTTAGTCAATTGAGTATAACGTATTGTTAGGTAAATTGGAAACACGGATCTCATTATCCTGGATATATTGGTTGCTCCCTTTGGCAGACTTAGTCTGGTTGCATCATCTCGGCCTTTGGCGGTTTATCGTGCACTAGATACTGGTGAGGGGCCGGGCCATATATGGACCACGTTAATTACACACCTACCGTCCCTTGCGACAGAGCATTAGGTACGTAGCCCAGAAGTTGTTTGGGCGTCGAATCAGTACCAGTCAGGTAACATAAGTTTCAACCGTAATAAACGGATGGTAACTGTCTTATAATTTCCATTAAACGGCTTACCGTCATAATGCCTGAGACACTTGCGGTTTATGTGCTTTTTCATTCAAGGTAAACGCGAAACATACAATCCTTCAAGTTCATTATCCAGTCCCTCTCTAGGTATTCTGTTCAATTGACTAAAAAGTATGCACTACAATTTAATCTCAGTCTTCACGGACGAAAACCTCTCAAAATTACCTCAATCATCCTAAAAAAAAAGGAAAGAGCGACAAAAAGAAGCTCTACGAGTCGCACCCCAAGCGAGCAACACAACGCGAAGACAAACAACGCGGGCACGAAGAAGCCTAAGAACTTGCTAAAGAAGCGCAACCACAAGTGCTCCAGGACGCCATCTGGGATCGGCTCTCGACTGTGCTTTCTTCTTATCTCAGCCGAAGCCTCGCCAATCCAGTCCCCCTATTACGAACGCGCCGTAAACCAACACTTGGATTACTCAAAACGTTTAGTGGCGAAAATGGGCAGCGTAGACTTTTCTACGGATGTTGAGAAACATGCCGATAAAATTCTACAAGTATGTTCATATCATCGACGAGATTTTGACCTTGTCGTGATCCGTTCGCGCCCGCACGAAATGCAGCAAGTTCAGGCATCTCTTCAATCGGCCTTCAAGACGTTACCGACGGCTGATCTCGGGATCTTGGGTCGTCTACCAGTAGAACTGATGTTTTTGACACTCCACGAGCTCGACATTCGTTCTTTTTTCCACTTCCGCCAAGTCAACAGGCAAGCTCGCATCATATCGACTAGTCTTTGGGAATATAACCACGTCTCAAAGCATGGCTTGGAGGGCCTGCGAGGAGTGTTGCGCGCGGAGCTTGCTCCCTACCTCACTATAAGGGACCTCTACCGGCCTCTTGTAACTGATAAATGCTCGAAATGCTCCGCATTTGGAGGGCACTTGTTCCTCTTCACCGTGGAGCGATGTTGTTTCGATTGCCTCGTATCCTCGGCCCATTATCGTGTTCTCGCACCATCTGCTTTCGCCAAACTCGCAAAGATATCCCCAATTCGACTTGGTCGTCTATCGGGCCTAAGGTTAAAGACCGTGCCTGGCATCTACAATCTGATGAGAACACCAGCAAGAAGGCCAAAGCACCTGATATTTGAAGACAAGGCCACGCAAACCTTGCTTTCCATGAGAGCTATAGGAGAAGACACGGTTCACAAATTGGGAAGTCACAAGGAGCAAGAAAACTACCGCTTTATGGCAGCTGTGGCATATCCGTACTACAGCTTGGAGGATGCCAAACTTGAGCCTGGCATCAGCTGCAAAGGCTGTCAAATCCGTCGTCACCGCCTCCACCGTGGTTTCATCAAGCGGGATCGAGTTTTTTCAACACGGGGCTTCTTGTCTCATTTCTCGCAATGTGTGGAAGCACAGTGTCATTGGACTGCGAGCGAGAGGGGGACACGACCTGTCGATGAGCCAGAGATTACTCGCTCCTGTGGCTATTTCAGCAAGCTAGGTTCCGATGGGCTGCCCGCTTGATATGGTCGAACGACTTTTACTTAGGTTCCTCTCCTGGCGCACGAGATATATCCTCAATTCTCACGTGGTCTACTTATCCTAAGTGCTTCGTTGGTACAATATATTGCTGCAGTTGTTGGGCCCTAGGACCTGCTACACACGCACCCCGGAAGCCAGCTGTAGGGTATACCTATCCTGAATAAGTAACCAGTGAAGCTTACTGTCATTGGGATTCAATTAACCTACCCCCTCCAACATACTAAATTCCCCTATAAGGCATTCCCCCTTGCCCCTAGGTTCAGCCAGTAGTTTCTTCCCATTTTGGTTGAAGCAAGTAAGCAGCCTGATAGGTCAAAAATATAGGTGTCCATGAGAATAAGTTCAATTACGGCTCCCTCCAGGAGTAGTTGTAGATAGTTTCAGGGAGTTACAGTCGCTCATCTACCAGGTGGGATAGTGTAATATCATAAATGATAGTGGGAATAGCTTCATTTTTGAAGCGCCGGCGAGGTCAAGGGCCTAGCAGCCTAGCCCGTACCTTCCTCGAACCCAAAGAAGCCGATGACTATGTAGAATATCTGTGTGAATTCTCTGTTCGCCTTTACTCGTTAGGTTGGCACGGCCACAACATAAGTGACTGATTAATTATAATGAACAGTTAATTAATGGCCACTGTTTACGAACCCAAAAGGAGGTTGATAAAACCAGCCTTATATGTCCTTTTTGCCTCAAAAATTCAGATACTTGCTAGATATTTTAGCGGCACACTGTCAGTAATCGTGCAAAGGTACCGATTGGGTCGCCTTTAGATGCGCAAGCGGCCTTGGATACCTACGTGGCCATCTTCCTACCTGTTACTATTGATCATACGGCCGAGAGTACTATATTAATACGGCCGAGAAGCCCGGCGGCTACCCTAGGGATACGTATGTTCTGCTGAACTTTTCTTAGGTAAGAGATTGAAATAGAGCCCATCAGAAAGAGAGACATCAGCCCAAAGCAAAGAGGAACTAGTCATTAGAAAGCTTTACTTTCCCGAACACGCATTAGCAACGACAATCAAAGTATAAAAGAAAGTGAAGCTTGGGTATATATAACGGTAACCCCTAAAAGTCTATAAAAGTAGCCTCTCTTCCCATTAGCCTAAACAGACTCTGCAACAATGCTATTAGTTAAAATCTATTTAAGGCATTAACTATAACGTATTTGTACTCAAAAAGACTATATAGCAAGCTATATAGCTTATATAGCACAATAGTAAAAATGGTTACTAAGGGCTACTATAGTACTAGAAAACTAAAATTTAAATACCTTGCATTTGAATTTTTATTGTATCAAAATAGCAAAATTTACTATTAATAGTAAAGCTTTCTATTTTAGTGACAACTTGTTTGGCGCTACAAAGCAGTTATTCTTGTATGCAGCCGTAGTCCAGAAGCTTCAGACAAATCGTTCCGACGAACCTCCTTCTACAAGAAAGAGAGATATTCCAATTATAGTTAAAAACTTGAACTCCAGCTCTTAGCGCTTGATTCTAGCCCTTATCACACTACCTACCTTAGATAATTGTGGTTCCTTAATATCGTCTCCATTCTCCATACATGAGGATCCAAGTCGAAGTCCAGAGGATACTCCGAAAGGCTCAAGGACTAATTATGGACTGATGCACACTACCTACGGCTCCGGCTCCGGCTCCGGCTTCCCGATAAACCAGATGTCCCGCGCAGTAATTGGGCACAAATTCTTCCAACTCACTCTTGATAGGCCTGCACTTTATATTCATGTTCGTGTTCTTTGCCTCCTCGCACTGCACAAACTTTGAAGTTTTGACACATTGGCACGTGTATTGGACCATCACGTATTTACACATGATAAACAGTCTGCCATTGATATTATCAATCATCAAGGTCTAAAAAGGTATCAAAGGGGACGCATACAGTGACTTGAGGGGAAGTAGATACAAAAGCAGGTTAGGGGTGGTCTGAGAAAGTGGTCTTTGAATTTGACCTTGGAATGCAATCTGGAGCTTGTGAGTTTGGGGCTTGAGGATATCCCGGTCAACAGGAGCACCTACTAATATTGGACAGAAAGGGGGTCTTGGATCAGATTCAGTACAGCTGACGAAGGAACTGAAAAGCGAGGAGTGCTTGCTCTTATAGACAAATCGGGACTCACTGCAATAGCTGTCTCTTATATTTAAGGTAGGTTCCAGGGCTAGCCGAAACCCATGTCTTACATATACATAAAGTAGTATTAGATAGCTAGCAAAAAGCGGTCGGCGCTTGGGTGAGCGATTATTATTACTAGCTGTTAACAGGTGGTATTTAGAGAATAATATTCTAGTAGCTATAAAAAAAGAAAAGAAAAACCCTGCAGTGCCAAAGAAGTTGTCCCTAAAACAGAAAGCTCTGCCAGTAAAAAAAATTATATTTATACCCCATAAACCAAAGTGCTTACCTCGGGCACTTTAATAGTTTATAAATCTATATGTACTTACTTATGTACTTACTTTCCTAAGCACTTATTTAGCTGGCTGGCTAATCAGCTCAAGGTAGGTAAGGATCTATGTTGGGTTTGTGGTTGGCTTACCTCACTAGCAATAATAATAACCGCGCCTTGATGGAGCCTTTAGGGCTTCAGCACATCAAGCCAGCTCTGACTTGGTGCCTAAGGAGATACATTCAAGTAAGTATTAATTGGCTAATGGGATATATTTCTGTAGCAAAAAATAAAAATCTCTCAAGCTTCTCCTTCCTAAGGTTAGTCAAAGCAGTTTGTTGAATCTAAGTCGATTGTGTGGCGTTGCTGGCTGAGATGACAGGTCGCCGTGGTGGGCTTATACCTTTTGGGAGACAGCGACAAAGAATTGAGGCTATACAGGTACAGTTTCAATGCATACCAATCGAAGCCTGTACTAGTAGCAGGTTGGTATATAATGGATCAGACATAAAACAAGTTTCATTCTCCCTTAGCTATCAACTGGCTGACTTCCTCGGAAGCTGGTTGTCAGCACGTTTATTATGGTCTGAGGATATTGAAACGGATTTATGCAGGCAGCTCGCGCTTGCCCTAGGCTACCTAGATAAGCTCTTGTTGGCCATCCCGATTAGGTAACATTGTGCCCCGCGTGGGGCGGGGTCGTGCGGTGCCCCACGTTCGATTATCCAATTTGGCTGGGAATTTGCTTGTGAAGCGTGACTCAACTTACTTCTACCTACCTAGTGGCCCTTGGTTGAGCATGGCCTGTACATGACCAGCTATTTACCCATCTTATTATTGCCCGTTGAAGAAAGAAGCCAACTGAGATAACAGAAAATTGGGGTTTTAATTCATTTTTAATTCCTTCCCTGCCCGATCGAAACGCTGTCCAGCGATATTCCTACCCTTGCTGCGCAACTACGGATAGCATTCATTCAGTCGAAAAACTGGGACTCGTTCGCATTGCGTGGTATTCAAGACCCGGAAGATTGACCATGTCGGCCGCAACTGGCGGTCCCCCGGCGGATGCGAAACCTCAGAGTTCAGGAAAGCCTCAAAGCACACCAGCAGCCACGCAGACTCCTCTAAATGGCGAGTCGCAGGGCAAAGGCGAGAATGCGACACCACCCCCAGCCCCCAAGCTCTCCAATGCGGAATTGAAGGCGAAAGCAAAGGCAGAGAAGCAGGCACGGCGAGCTCAAGCAAAATCATTCAAAGAAGCAGCACCAGGAGGGGTACCAGCGCCCGCATCGGCTGGCCAGCCCGGCCACCCCATCACAGACCCGAAAGGGAACAAGGCAAAGAGCAAATTAGATACAGCTCCATCCGCAAGCTCGGGGGTGACTGGGAGAGCTGCTGGATCTAAGGGACCTGTGCCAACTGCTCCCCCCAAACCTGATAGCTCGATACCCGAGTGTTTCAGTCACCTCTCCTTGGCCAGGAGGTTACCAATCACCCAGGCCGACAAGGACGTCCATCCCACGGTTTTGACCCTTGGCCAACAGATGGCGACTTTTGCCATTGATGAAAGCATCACCAGGTTAAAAGCCACGCTGCTGGCTTTCAAGAAGGTATAGAATCTGCACTAGCGGCGTCTATCTACTAAGCTAACACTAATCGGCCTTTGTAGGTGATCGATTCATATACCACGCCGCCTGGAAACACGCTGGCACGGCATCTCACGCCCCATGTTCTGAATCCACAAGTCGAGTACCTGAGCGCCTGCCGCCCGATGTGCTTTTCTATGGGAAATGCCATTCGCTGGCTGAAGCTGCAGGTCAGCAAGATTGACCCAGACGTTCCTGATGTCGAGGCCAAAAAAGAGCTTTGCGCGAGCATAGACGCATTCATTCAAGAGCGAATCAATTTTGCGGATGTCGTCATCACCCAAAGGGCTGCCGATAACATCACAAATAACGACGTGGTCTTGGTGTATGGCCGAAACACCCTCGTTGAGCGAACGCTGCTTCATGCACGCTTGGTGGATGGCAAGAAGTTTGATGTTATCGTGATTGACGACCCATACGAGCGACAGGGACAGGTCTTAGCTAAGACACTTACCGCTGAAGGAGTCAAGGTATCGTATAGCGGCGATTTCGGCGCGCTTCGCTTCCAGGTCAAGCGTGCTGATAGAGTGTTCCTTGGCGCCGAAGGAATGTTCAGCAATGGTGCCTTGTATGGGCGCTGTGGTACTTCTGATCTAGCGATAGCCGCGAAAGATTTTGGGAAACCAGTGTACGCATTGTGTGAGACGATCAATATCACCGACAGGGTATCGACAGATTCGCTCACATATAACGAGATTGACCCGGAGAGATGTTCCGGCTCCTCATTCAGATTGCTCTACGATACAACCCTCAGCCAATATCTCACTACGGTGGTGACTGAGATATCAAGTGCTCAACCAACGTCGGTCTCCTATCTACTGCGGAAACTCGAAGATTCCAACTAGAAGATGGATCTTTCTTAGAGGTTACCAGTAGTGGGCGGGTAGAATCTACGCATTGGGCATTTGAAGTAACGTCTGTGTATCCTACAATATTTAGAGGGAGCCGGTTTGCATACAACAGAATATGCGGCGGAATGGTCTCCCAAGGAGAGATAGCAAAAAACTGGAGACCGGAAGACATCAAGATAATAGCAGAATCCCATGGGTTAGGAATTCCGATGATAGCTTGCCATAGTTCGCCCATAATAGTCGACGTTTTCTGCCCGTAGTTTGTTGTGATGCCATAATTCCCTTCTATTTTGTTTGTACAGTCAAGGTCCGCGTGGGGGATATCGATTCGTCACGAGGCTTCTGCGGCAGCATCGCGGGCCGCTTTCCTCGCCCGCTTCTCCAGAATCAATTGCTTGCGCTCCTCCAGCACCGCCGTCTGCCGCTCGTCTACGCCCTGAAGCCAGTAACCGAAGCTCGCGCCCACACCGGCGAAGACCGGGTAGGCCCATAATGATCCCCTGTTGAAGAACGGTCGCATCTCGAGGCCAAGCTGCCAGAAGCGGACGGCAACGCCTAATGCAAGCAGGTGAGTCAGCTTATGCGCCACATGCCTGATAAGATAGAATATCGAGTTTGTCGACGACTGTGTGAGTCGCGGGTCCGGGGAGGGGGGAGCTGAGCTTGTCCATACCGAAGCCGGTCCAGAAGACTACTCTGTGCACCATTGTAATTGACTGGAGGGGGGATTCGCCTCAGTGGCCGGGTCTAGTAGATCAGGTTCGTGACAGGTAGGCCGTCGATGCCGTCTCGATCCGTGGCTGGCGACGTTGGTGGTGATTGCGGGCGATTGGTGGTGGTTGATACTCAATTAAAGAGAGGTATTGTCTATCTCGCTCGAACGTTGCAACCAACCCAAGTACCTAAAGTCGCAAGTAGCAGGGGTGGTTGCTATTATCGACGCACAGACCACATGCAACTTGAATAGAGTGGGTCTCTCTACTTCGTAGATAAAGTACTTACATGTACTTATGTACTGTTCCTTACGCGTTTTTTTGAACGTGGGGAGAGGCTGCTGCCCAGGTGCTACAGGTACTAGTACAAATGTAATTAGGTCCTACTACCCAAGGTACAAACAAGGTCAATTTCTTAGTGACAACCATCTCCCTCTTCATCTCCCTCTCCCGCTTCCATGAGTTCCTCGACAATTTATTCGTAATAACTAAAAAAGAAAATCAGCGGCTATCCATCCTTGTTCGTCGACGCTATCCAACCCTGCCTCTGCCATAGCATCCTGCTATCCACACCCGCGGCCCAATGGCCTCTACGGTCGTTGCTATGGCGTCCGTGGAGCAGACGCCTGCTCCGTTAAACGGAATCACGCCTCTTCCGCCGAGAAAACTGAAGGCTTCAGATCTCCCTCTGCCGTCGGCTACCCGGTCGGCAATCGAAGGCCTAGCTCACAGCTTCAAGAAGAAAGGCGGATACGATGCGATTCGCAAGCAAGTCTGGGAGAAGTTTGAACAGAGCGTCAGTCCACCACATCATTCGTCTACTCCTGTCTTAATACTCAACAAGACCGACTGCTGACTGCGATCACCACCTAGGACTACGAGGTACAAGTCACCAAATCTATCCTCGAAGTTGCCGAACAGGAGGTCGAGCGCAATCCGGGCCAGCTTCTCACCCTCGAACGCCGCAAAGCCGCTGCCCTGATCGACGGTGCACTCGATCGTTCTGGCGTCTATCAGAAGGCCGAGGCTGTTCTCGACCAACTTATTGACGTGGCCGCCATAGAGGCTCGGATGCGTGAGCTGCGCCAGACTGAAATCGGTGCTGAAAAGGCAGAAGAGGAACGAATTCGCGGATCCAAGACAGACGAGGAATATGCTACCGAATCGACCGCGAAATTGGCTGCGCGCGAACAGCTCCGCCAAGATATCCGGGATAAGGAGAAACAAATTCAAGAAGAGAAGCTCAAGATCGAGCGCGAAGAAAGGAAAAAGCGAGAACGCGAGCGTGAGCGCGAGCTTGAAGCAGCCGAGGCGAAACGTAAGGAAGAGCGCGATGCTCGTCGGCGAGAAAGAGAAAAGAAGGAAGAGGAGCGCCAGCGTGACAGGGAAAAGGAAAGGGACGAGCGGCGCCGAGCCCGTGAGCGTGGACGTGATCATGATATTTCTCCCGATCGAGTAGCCCGGCGTAGGTCTAGATCGAGATCGAGGTCACCCGCCCGAGACAAGGACCGCGCTAGAAGTCGGCGACACGACAGCCGCGAGAGGCGGCGCCACGAGCGATCTCCCCGCAAACAGCGTGATCGCAGTAAAACCGAAGACATCAAGAAGCAACTTACCAAGGAAGACCATGAAAGACTCGAACAAGAAGCGCTAGCGGATCTTCTACGCGAGAGCAACAAGAACGATTCTAAGCCGCTCGAGATGGAGATCGATCAAGCGCTGGCACCACCGCCTCGACGAACCAAGCTTGCCTCTGCAATACAGCCCATACGTCGTGATTCCACGAAAACGCTGGATCTGAAGAAGGGATCAGAACCGCCGAGGAGTGAGCCTAAGGACTCGATAAAAGATTCCAAGAGCAGTAAAGAAACACCAAAAGATGGACATGCCAGTGAGTCTAAGGGTTCCTTGGAGGCTAGGGAAATCAAGGATACCAAAGACTCCAAGGAATCCAAGATCAAGAATGAACGAAAGTCTAGCCCCACTCCGTCGCGACGCCATCGGGATCGATCGCGAAGCACGGCAGACGACCCTAGGCGTCGCGAGCGAGCTCGAGAGCGCAGCCACTCACGCAGCAGGCTTGATAAGCGAGACAGGAGCAGATCACGCCATCGTCTGGGCCATAGGGAGCGAAGCAGATCAAGGAATCCCGTAAGAGACAGGACACCTGAAAAAGATACATACCGGCCCGGAGATCGCTACAGAAGCCGATCGCGATTACGAGACAGGGATGTCAGAAGCCGCTCTAGGACACGACCCGAGAGGAGAGACCGCAGCCGCTCGCTGAATTGTTACAGACCTGATCGTCGAGAACGTAGCCGTTCTCGCGCCAGAGATAGCCGTGATAAACGGGCCCGGAGTCGTTCAAAAGTCCGCAGTGATCGCCGAGACAGCCATCGGAACCGCTCCCGCTCGCCTCGGGATCGCACAGAGAGGCACGATAGAAGTCGTTCGAAGTTGGCGTCTGACCGCCGTGAACCCAGCCGATCTGCCCGGCGCGCACGTAGCCGGGATAAGGATAAGAATAAGGACCTCGAGAGTGAGAAGCCAGGCGACCGTGCCGGTGAAAAGGAGAAGGACCAGAGAGATCGCGGTCGTGACCATGCCGCCGAACGTGAGTCGGAACGCGGAGACCGTGATCGCGACCAGGATCATAGGACCCGTTCTAGATCTCGACCAACAACATCTAAAGGGCCCATGTTAAACGATGCTGAGACATGGAAGCAAAGCGAAATTAAAAGGCGTGAGCAAGAGGCTAAAGCATATCTGAAAGCGCAGAAGGAGGCTCGCGAAAAAGGATTGCCCATTCCTGGGCTCGATGATAGACGGAGTACGGGGGATCGCTCCCCCGAGGCTAAAAGGTCGCGTGTACCTGACGAGATTGATCGCTATCGACCGCCAGAACGCGATCGCGATCGCGACCGTGATAGAGACCGTGATAGGGAACCTGAGAAGCGAGGAGACAAGTATCCCGAACGAGATCGGGACCGGGGTGACCGCGATCGAGAGGAGCGGCGTGACAGGGACTATGACAGAGATCGAGATCGTGATAGCCGGCGCGAACGGCGCCGAAGTCGAAGCAGAAGTCGAAGTCGACGTAGGGACCGCGAACGCAGCCGAGACAGGGACAGGGACAGGGCCCGTTCACGTTCACGTTCACGAGATAGATACCGCGACACAGACAGAGACAGAAATAGGGATAAGGACCGGGACCGGGACCGGGATAGGCGCAGCCGCCGCGAACGAAGCACGTCCCGTCGGGATAAGCGCAAGCGCAGTCGAAGCCCCTGAGCTTTGGCGACCCCATGGTCCATTTAGATGCATCGTTCAGCGTATAAAAGATATGACGATGATGACATTTCCGTTACAGTGTACAACTACATGAAATCGAAGGCTTGGGTTATGGGTTTGTGCTCTACACACCGAATTGAGCGATTGAAAGGACAGGTCAGCAGAGGTGAAGCATGTCTCGAGGCTTCAAAATATTTCCTTTCCCGGCCTAGAGGGAGATGAGCAATGGATACCCAGCTACGAAGTATTGAGCATAGTATTTCAGTTCGGGCACGCGGTCTGTCTACCAGCGACGTTGACTGAATTAATCCGACTTACTTTCCGTGCTGAGTGACATTGATCTGTTGCTATGATAACTTGAATGGCTGCGGTCGTAATTCTTCCAAGCAGTCTACGGCTGGGTCTGCGGAAACGCCGTACTTGCCCCGACTATTACTACTTTCTCCGGTTGGAAAGTGCGCAACCCGGCCGGGGGTTAGCTTCAAATCTAGTTTTGTGGGTTTAAACCCCAAGATCTCAATGATACATGTTACATGTAGCAATATAGCCTAGACTGATACCTATGTTTTGCACAGGTGCCTTATTATTCCCTTGTAGAATTTGCGTGTTAGACAATAAAGCATTGGACCACAAGCTCGCAGCTTTATCGACTGCGCCTAATGAAACAGGTCGAAGACTTCTTGGCAATACCTCCTTAGGTACTTACAGTACCTAGGTAGGTCGGGGTCCCGAGCGTAGGTAACCGACCGGAAGCCAGCCATTACCCATGCTTATCGTGTGACCTAGGTACATCACTTAGACAGGTAAATGCTGTACCTACTTCGTACTAGATTGTAAAACAGGCCCCCAACACCGTTGATAAGTTGAGATGTCTGTATTTCCACTTATCACGATCTTACTAGTAGGTAACCTAAGGACTTAAAAATAGTGTAGGTGACATATGGGGTCACACGGTACCTGACGAGGTACCTGATGAGGTACCTAAATATATGTCTCAAGTGGCATGGGGAACTATTAGAGAACTGAGAAGTCAGTGCTATCCAGGCGCCTATCTCAGGTGCATAAGTATTGCATCATTACCCCCCATATCCTGGACAGACTGGAGTCCTGGAGGAGGAGTACCGTAGGTGTAGTGTAGTAGCAGTAGCAGCGCTCATGCGGGAGTTTGAGCGGAGTTCTAATACAAATCAGCGACGCACGACACGTTGCCACCAGACGAAGTCTAGGACGAGCGAAAATGGAACGATCTGGTCAACGCCATGTCCTGTTGGAAAAAGGGACTAGAAGCTGGGAAACTGGAACAGGGCTTTTACCGCACACACATGACGACTCTTCTCTTTTTCCGGATTCTGCTGCCTATATAGGAATAGGTGGGCAAGTACAGTGAGAGGCGATGAACCTAAACCCTCCAAATAGTGTAAGTATATACATACTAAATAAGTACATGTAGTGCCTGGTTTCTTCTTTTGGGGAGCTACTGGTACTGATCCACCTAGGCCACGGACTCACGGGGCAGCTAGCTACAAATCCGGAAAGTACCCCACATCCATTACGACTCTTCCCGCTCAGCCCGAAGCCATTCCCAGCAGCAGGCACCGTAGGTACACTAACGGTAGGTATACCTACCTGTAACTCTGCCCTGTGAGTACCTCTCGCTCCCTATGAGTGTACCAGCAGGTCGACCGCTTCGCTTCGTCTTCATTCCCCATCACCATTCCACCACTCTACCCATTCCGTCTGCTATCTATTCTATTCCATCCACCATTCTTGCTCCAAGCTGGGCTTGCTATCGTCTCTCTCCTACACTTTGTTCGTTTCCACACCAGATAGCGCGAAGTCGTTCGCTCTCCTTCACCCACTGTCTTCTTTACGTATCACATTTTTTTATCTTCCTCTGCCATCACCGCCGCCTCATCACCACCGACTCACCACCACCTCGCCATCACCACCACTCCCACCATCCCCAGTCCGTCCCCCTCTAGCCTAGCCTAGACCAGTCGGTTCCCTGTTCCTGTTCCCCTCACACCGACAGCGAACCATAACGGACCGTCAATCGCCTTATCGCCACCACATTCCGCCGCCGAACCCGTCGAAGGAATTGAGTGCAGTACATAGTAAAAACGACCACGAGCACGATTAGATTATCACGATCACCACGATCACCACGACCATCTCGAACGTCCTACACCTCGTCTAAAACTCCGTCTGATCCTGTCTACCGGACCGACTGCGCCCCGACTTTGACTCGCGTATATATATCATTCATCCCCACTCGTCCTCTCTCTCTCTCTGAGCATACCATCGGGGGTCCCTGTCCTCGACCAGTCCGCGACCGAATGATTGTGGACAGCCGGTGACGGAAGCCGTCCAGCCTTGCATCCCGCTTGTTTCGCCCCGATCGCACACACGAGCACCACACGCCCAGCATGACGACACCTCTCGATGGCGTTGTCATCGGACTCCTATCGTCCTTTGGCTCTGCCGTCATAGTGGCCGTCATCCTCCTCATCGTCTACTTCTTCCGCCACACCGCTTCCGGTCGCATCTTCCTCGATCGGATCGGCCGGCCCGGCGAGTTCGACGATGAGCAGGCCTTTGCGAGAGAAGAGGCCGACGCCCTCGAAACCATGGACGATATGCAGAGGACCGAATACCTGAGAGCAAAAGGTACACCCTTCTCCGCCTCTTCCTCATCTCCCGCCTGGGGGAGATACGAGATAATTCCTCCGGCCTATATATCTGCTCCCAGCTAACTAATTATCAGCATTTATACAAGGGAACCCTCCCGAGTCGGTCCAGACGGATATTTCATTATCGCAATATTTAGCTATTCAAGAAAAGGGTGTGTCAGCATGGGAGTTTGAGCCAGAGTTGGAGATAGCCAACTGTTTTGTCGAAGCCAGGACCGAGATCGAGTTCTTCGATTCCGAGTGTACGGTCATGAGTAATCTACCCGTGCCAAAACAAAACGAGGTGTATTACTGGGAGGCAAAGGTATATGAAAAGCCCGAAGCTACACTACTCAGTCTCGGAATGTCTACGAAACCCTACCCGCTGTTCAGGCTTCCCGGTACGTTCGCCGTGTTACTCCTTCCTGCGGGTGTCTTTGCCGCTAACCATCGTTCATAGGATATCACAAATATTCCGTTGCCTACACATCAACAGGCGCGCGGAGATACAACCAGCCCTTCACACCAACGCCCTACGGCCCTTCGATTGTTCAGGGCGATGTTATTGGCGTAGGATACCGCCCTCGGACGGGTACCATCTTCTTCACTCGCAATGGCAGACGATTAGAAGACGTTGTACATGGCTTGAAGTCGCAGAACTTCTTCCCCTCAGTTGGCGCCAATGGTCCCTGCATCATTCATGTCAACTTCGGTCAGGCTGGCTTCGTCTTCATCGAGGCTAACGTGAAGAAATGGGGACTAGCGCCGATGACCGGCAGTCTAGCACCACCGCCACCATACGGAAGTGAACAAGGTAGCATCCTTCTGGAATCCGGCCGTAGGAAGGACGAGACTCCGGGATCACCGCTACAACCCCATACCTATTCACAATCGTTCCAGCCATATACAAACCGAGGCTCGATTCTAGATTCCAGCCACGCACGAACGCGGAGTGGCAGCTACCGAGTCCTCCCACCCACTAGCCCAGGACCGCAGAGAAGTCCTACGGATATTTCCCTGGCACAGCTGGTTCCCACGGACGAGGCAGGCGAAGGGAGCAATAGCACCCATGGCTTCGCGCCTTCGGGAGATCATGTAGTCGACATTATCGGCCTGGGCATGCATGAAGCTTCACACCCGCCACCCGAATACAGTAGTCCCCAGCACTCCGACGACGATAGCTCAGGCAGCGGCTCCGAAAGCGATCACACGCCACTCATCAGGACCCCCGTGCGGAGCCGCGGAGCCTCTGCGGCTACGCTCCGCCCGAACAACCCTCCCATTCCCAGTTATAGCGATGCCGTGCGCCAAGGTGCCGGTAGGGATAGAAGCCGAAGCGACACGACTGCTATGCAAAGGCGGAGCGGCTAATAAAACCGTCTACCTTTTTTTTATATCACAACTGGGTCGGGAGTTTGTAGGCGCAAAAGGGATTCAGCATGGTCAATGTTGCGAGGGCATCAACATTGTCCAACTTGGAGGTCCACACACAAGTGAATTGTCAGGTAGGGGACCACTACCGCTCTGTTGTTAGAAATACCCGGCTAGCGGAACGCATTTGTAGCCATGAACCATGAGAGGCGGCGTTTCGGGGTGTCTTTTTTTGGTTTGAAATGAACAACTTTCCAGCCAGCCTTTTGTTTTGTCTTGTTTCATAGCAGTTTAGCTATTTGCCGCGGGTTTTTCTTGGGGGGATTGGGGTTACGACAGACAGCAACTACAGTACATACCATTAGACGCATCATCGCATTTTGGGAGCCGTTTTTCGTGGGATGGCTGACCGGCTTGGCTGGTGGGCGTTGGTCTGAGGAGAGCGAATGGCTAGGCTAGGCTAGGCCAGACAGACATACATAGTTCTCGCTCTCTCTCTCGTATCATAACCTTGAAATCCGAAAATATTCTCATCTCGATTTTTTTATTTGTTGATGTCAAGTGGTCGCGATTGTCCGTACGGCACGGCACGGCACGGCTTGTTGCGTGAGAGAAATTTTGAGGTCTTAAAGACGGACGGGTTTTCTTCGTTTGAAGGCTCTATTCATTTAGCTGTTTGTGGTGCTGCCGACGTCCGTTTGCCTTCCTTCCTTTCTTTCTTTATATGTCTACTGAATATATAAAGCGTGTGTAGTTATCCGGTTATCCGTTTTCTCGGGGTTTTTTTTCTTCTTTTGAAAGGGCGGGCTCGCGTTGTTTTTGTCCTTGAGAAAAGGATCTATCTCCGTTCGTAGGAAAGGAGACAAGGTCTGGTCACTTGACAAACTCAAGTCTAGCACCTGATTATAATTATTATTATCGGGCATTTATTAGACAGAGAATGATCACTAAGTAGCTAGGGTAGGTGTGTAGAACGGTCTTAGTCGGTATGCTGTGTGTAAGTGTAGGGCGTTGGTAGTATATTGGCTTAGTGGGAACGGGCTGGACGGAGGAAAGAAATAGCCAGCAAGTGATTAGCTTTTCTTCTTTCCATCTATTTCGCCCCCGTTTGGGCAAATCCAGCCTTGCTGCTGTGCTGCGAGAATTTAGCTTTGGGACGCGGCCGTCGTGTCTAGAATGATAGGAGACACTGGTTATCAGTCAATCATGATTATATGTTGCCTGCGTGATCCCGGGATCGACAAGAAATATGACAAGCTACTCTGTTTGTTGCATGCCCGGCTGTAATTTTCCCACAGGCGCCGGATAGCTTATATCGTGTGATTCATTCTATAATTGGCATACGGAACAACTCCCGTCCAGATTACCAAGCCCTCCCCGAACACCTAAGGCCACGAGATGCCAAGACACTTGTAGTATCACCCTCTGGTATCCCGGTGGCGATTCACCATGTACCGTAAGTCCAAGGACAGCGGTGTGTTATGTAACTAGTTATTTCCTGGTGAAGTCGATATCTGCTCTTCGTAATGCTTGCTGTGCCTAAATCTAACGGGCATTCGTAAATATATATCTAGGCAAACAACGGTTGAGATTGGGTAACTTGCAAGTCGCTTGGTAGATATACTCTCTCTCTCTCTCTCTCTCTATTTGTTCGTAATTGATGCTCTTCGCGTGGTATCTTGAAGTTAATTGCGGGAAGGTTACTGATGTTTAAACAATATTGTTATTGGGTTGACTATCTAAGCGGATAGGACAGTTACTTGCAAAGGGAACGAAACAGTAGAGATAATACGAGTGGCTGTGACAGTAAATCCAGAACTATGTACAGTCTATTCTTCTACCTAGATCATGGTCAACAATAATCTTATGTTAGCCATCCGATCCTACACAACCGATGTCATTTAGTCACACCATCTCTGACGCGGACTGACTGTATCGACAACACCTACTACTACTCGATTGCCGATCTAGAGCAATGGTAGCTTGTAGACATCTCAAGGCTAGCTTGCGCGTGAGTCCTACGGTCAATGCGTTCAATCAATCTTCAGAGTGCCTAGATGCTCGGCCGAATAGTCAAAGGCTATCCATATTCGCTTTGCATGTCTGAGTAGTCGGATTCGAATACCTACGACGTGTCAGGGGTTATTCCCTGTTCGCCCATTATTGTTATTTTCAAGATACCAACTAATCAAGGGCAGTCATTAGATACCGGGCTAAATGTGTAAGATGAAATTTCCTGTCTGTCCACGGCTACCTAAGCTAGTTACTAGCTCAGAGTGTTGGCGTATATATGTAGATAGTATAGGTATCTTATGATGGTGGGTGTTTTACTTTTCTGAGAGTTCCCATCAGTGGGAAAAAACAAACAACAACAGGTTTCACTATTTCAACATGATCATATAACTTTGATTTGCTGTCTGGTAAAGTTATCGTCCCCCAACGCGAGCATCCACGTAGATCATCTGTATGGAATATCCATATCCATTCTGCACCATCCACCCAGTATCTTGAAAAGTGTAGATACAAAGTCTAGTGTTAGGGAGATCTAAAGGAAGTAAATCGGCCACCTCATCTGTCAAGACCGTTCGTCTTCTTCCAGTTCCAAAACCCAAACTCGTGGCTTCTCTCCAACATCCATAAAATTAGATTGTAAACACAACATATCGTCTTTCAACAACTTGTTGCGTGTTTGAGTCGGTTCTTTTTTTAAAACAGCCAGAGAAAAAAATAAATCTTTGATGGGGCATCGGCATCATGTCGTGAGTTGGGTATCAGAGAAACTTGACACGCCATGCTGTCTAATATCGCGTAACGCTGGGCCGGTAGCTGATTGTCGTAAAGGTCGTACATAAAGAGCCGTGGGGCTGAAGTCATAGTTAATACAGTCGACGGTCTCGGCGGGATGGCGAGGAGTCGGAATAAGAAAATTGGTCAAGATCACATGCGGCTGTTGAATCATAAAAATCCGCCTTCGTTGCCGAATACACCGATACTGCCACGCCATCGGCAGCGCTCATCTGTAGTCTGAACACTTCCCCGGGGAGTCACAGACCCGCGAGGGGCGTCGTAATCACCGCTCCCACGGTTGCTACCAGCACTGGCATTCGATTGTACAAGGAGTAAGCTGCTCGTGCCACTCAATCGCTTTGCGAACTCGTTGAAATTAGAAGTCGAATGCCGCTTCTCGTGAGATCGTCGCATCGCTGTGCCGTCTGTTGGTCTCGCAGAGGGCAGAGCTTGCAACGGCGGTGCAAAAGCATAGGGCTGGGAATTTGTCCGCTGGGCTGTTGGCCGGCTCCGCGAGTGTGCTGTATGTGGGCGCAACACCGACGGCGCATTGCTCAACCCGGATTCACTGTAGGTCGAGATATGACGGTCGTTCATGAATCGGAGCGACTTGAACGTCGAGGCATCCATCATCGCATCGGGCTCGACATGTTGCTCCAAGGCATAGTTGTCGCTGTCTTCATCCTCTTCCGCTCTGCCAAAGTTGCCCTCATCGCTTTCATCATGTTCCCATGTGCTCTTTAAGGGCTCCTGTGCTATCTCTCTGCCTGCAGTACTTCTCTTGCGATTTTCTGTTTCACGCATCAGTGCCTCGAATCTTGCAAGGGACGTAAGCTTCTCTTCTCCTGCAATCGCCCGATCGGAGCCGGGGATACGACGCATTTGAAAAGCCCGGTCTAGAATAGTCTCCCGGGGCACTATAGGCGGGCTGGAGTCTAAGCTGGGTTGCTTAGGGTCTTGAGAGCTAATGCTACCTCGGCCCCTGATGGGAGAGCCCAAGGCCGAAGACCGCCCCTGCGCACTTGTCCATCCTTCTATAAACTGCTCCGTATGTCCATCTACGATAGAAGCGGGAGAAGGCAGCTCCGACTGTTGCAGGCTGGCATAATGCTGCTGTACAAAGTTCATCGCGGCTGGTACCATGGAGCTTGCGTGAGAAGATAGGTCACTCTTGCGAGAGCGAAGGCTAGGGGATTCAGAAGTATACGCCGAGTTCTGGTCGCGCGTCGAAGGGAGGGCTTTCCCGGACGTCTTTGGCTGCAATTTCGACCTTAGCTTTCCCCTCCCACTGGATTTCGGAGAAGACTTTTCAGTATTCTCTTGCATCGGGGTAAAGGGGCTGATAAAGGTCGGCGCTGTTGGGCTATTTGGACTCATAAGCATGGATTGCTGCTGTTGCTGCATGAGCGACTGTATATATCTTGCCCAATCGTCCAAGCCATAGCGCGAACTCTCGGGAGAAAGGAACCATAGTGTAGATGGGCCAGAGTCTTTGGACGAGATTAACGACGTGGTCCGGCTCGATCGGCGCTTTCGCAACTTATCGGTGGCCGGGTCGGGAGAGACTTGAATAGTGAGAGTAGGCAGGACAGTGCCCTGCTTCCGATGCGTAATGTGTTGCACCTGACAATCTGTTATCAGCGCGATCGAATGCTGAATGATGGGATCGGTATCCTCCTGTTACTGTCACGTTAGTAAACGAAAGTACTACACACTCGGATTATCAGCTTGTCTAGATCGCACCTTGGACTTGTACACCGAGAGGTAGATGGCGTCCGTGGGGGCTCTCTGCTGTGACTGTGACTTCGAAGACCGACTCCCTACGTCTCTTATACGGCCATTCGACAGAACATGAGAAAGGGATATGTTCGGCTGGTAGTTGTCCCTCTGGGACAGTGGGCCAACGACAACATAACGTTGCTAGAAACCGATATGTCAGCGATCTGGACATGCGCGCAAATTAATGAGGGTGGCTACCTTCCAGACAGCCCTTCCAAGGATCGTACCCCGATCAGGGGGGACAAGAAGACTACCTTCCATGACGGCTGCGGCTATTTGAAATGGAATGGCTAACGAGTACTTCTATGGCTGGTAATATACCCGCGAGGGCCTGTGTACATGTACAATCGCGGACTGTTCATTAAGATGCGCAAACAAAGACGATCGACTTTTTTTGACTGCGGTCAAAGCGACATGCTGGGAAGAACAGTGGCAGGGAGGACCAGGCGGGAGCTGGTTTTTGTTGAGTCCGAACAAGAGAATTCAACGTCGCAGTGCAGGCGATGATGGCGGCAAACGGTAAAAAGTTTTTCTTTTCCGAGAGGTTGAAATAGCCGACAGCTGAGAACTCGATTCGTCATGTCCCGGTGTCCAACAAGAGCACGAAGAAGAGGAGGAGGCGGAAGAGGGAAGAGGGAAGAGAGGGGACCAACTACAGGGAGGGTAAGGGGGAGGAAGGAAAGAAAGAAAGAAGAGAGAGAAAGAGAATAGAGACGTTGAGCAGTAGGTGCTTATTTTGCATCGACCACGAGCTCACTGGACGGCGGCCAGTTCATTCTTGTACTTCGTACTCACATTATTAAATTAAACGCTTATACTGGCCTGCCCGCCTACCTAGGTATCATAAAAAGCGCAAGAGAAGGGTAGTAGAGGCAAGCAGTGAAGGAGTCGAGTCGATGTAACTCCTGAAAAGACCATCTCGGTGGTGATAAAATGTGGGAACGATGTCATGAATTAATACCATCTAGGCCGACGAGCTAGCCCCAGAATAGAATAAATCGGGGGGTTCTACAAGAGGCTTGGCCGTATTCGGATATAGGGAAAGACGAGTCTAAACTGAAAGCAGAGCCAGTCCGACAGCTTAAATTCTAGTGTACCTATTTCAGCTGGAGCTTATGGATACAGTGTATTAGCTGGGCAGAAGACCAGGGCAGACCAGGGTAAACCTAGAGCCCTGCAGCCATAGCTACATGTTAGTACTACCGTAGCGCGCCAACCCGGTTTTTTAAGAGGGTGTTTCCTAGACTGACTAATACTGGTTATAGTGCTAGCCCTTTGAAGGCTATCGGGAACCTATCATCATCTAATTGCATTTGCACAAGCGATAGTGGATACCTCTACTAAGATCAAATTATAGCAGGCAGTCGCATATATTTCAAGATAATCAAAGAAGCTACGGCCAAAAAGATGTTGAACAGAAAATGATTTTCAGCCAGTTACCTAATTAAAGGTAGAAATAATAGCTGTTATTCAGACCTGCAAGTTACTGCTAACTAGAATAACACCTTACAGGCTTATTATGCCACCATAATGAGACCCCTAAAATGAATAATCTAGTACGGGCCAACCTAATATGCAACTACTAGCCTACCCAACACCCTCTCTAAAAACCGGGTTGGCGCGCTACGGTAGTGTCCACCTCATGTGCTTAGTCCAAGCCGGATTCAGGGGCTATATATAGGGGAGCCTGCTTAGAGATGCGTACCACTCTAAACGACCTAAGTATTCTGCCCAAGTAGGGAGGTAGGTACCAGTGTAGAAACCAGGAACCTACATGTACGACATGGAAGTAGAAGTTAACCTTATACAGACATATCGTCTGTGTAGCCAACTCGCTCTCCACATCTCTCGGGCGCGCATGCGACCAAACAGGACTCTCAAGTCTTGTGACTGGCCTCCGTGGACCTGTTACCGGACTACACTAGATAACCCGGGAATACTAATGCCGAGGCGCCGGTCTTGGCCCCTATCTTCTGCAGTACACTACTATATCCCCATCTAGGTGGCACCGATAGCCTTGGCCCTCGGGCGGCTTTGGAACTCAACATAGGTACCTAGATGGAGAGAATCGTTGACTAGATGGTGTTGAGGCGTCAAGGTTCCAGCCGTTCTAGGCCTTACTGTAGTAAGTAATGAAAAGGAAGAGGAAGAAGAAAACACTTTGGGTCAGCAGCCGCAGAATAACCTTTTGCCAACCCGCTGACACATACATATTTATCGTGAGACGGGGATAGCCGTGGCCACAGGCTATCTGCCTGCGTAACTTCGTAGGTAGTGTACATACCATCTAGGGAGGTGCTACGCTACCTGATGTCTGCGTCACAACTCGCATTTCCGGACGCAAGACGTTTTCGTCCCTGAAGCTTTAACCTCTTTCTCTCGCCCTCACTCTGACCTAACAGTCAGCCGCACCAACTAGGCTAACACGATGGATGCTGCGAGCCCACAACCGATCACGCCGTTGTCACTAGTCGCTATAGATTTGTTTATGTAAATACTATGCCGAGGTGTTATGTAACGGAGTGTACGAAGTACGTGCCGGCCTAAGGTCGAGGGCTCGTTGGCCCATTGCGATCGCCGTGTCCGAAGCATGCTTAAACGCGGCGGCAGAGCGCCTAAAGATGGCATTGCAGAGGACTCAAGCTTTAGAAGGGGTAGGTAAGGTACAAGGTATTACTGCCCCGTGTTCTAGAAGCTTCAGGATGCAGTCTAGAAGCCGCGGTACTTATGGTTAGCTGACCGCTATAGCTATAGCCCTGATCATATCATTAATGACAGCTCCGATTAAAGTTTCGAGAATTTGCCCTCGAACCCCAGGCAGTAAGTAAAATAAGGTCCCTAGCTTAACCACTCCAGAATAACATATACCTACTTAGGTTAGGTGGTTATTTACTCTTATGTGAGACCTGTCTTGCCAAGTCCCTGCGCTAAAAGAGGGTCTCGGGAAGGATTCACTTATGTGTACCAGGAGTTTTTATTTTCGTTTTCGTGCAAGCAAGTGTGTATAGGCAAGTACCTGAGAGCCAGATACAAAGTAGGTAGGTAGGCAATACACTCCCCTCGCCAGGCATTTTTTGCGTAACGGTTAAAAGAGTAGCGCGCCAAGGATGCTTGATTAGTGTAGCACCAGCATACATGTAGGTAGTGTACTGTATATTACACGACGCACACTACAGTAGTGTCGTGCTGGCTAGGTACGGGGAAACGGAAATGGATGTGAAGATCGAAACTAGGATCAAGGCTCCAATCCTCCTATGCATACACTACGCTACCTACACATAGGCCGGCATTGAACTTTACACTGCGCTTGATCACGCAGATGGTTTTGGCAAGTCGCAGAGGATCATGCAGGTAGAGTCTAGATCTTCGCTGCTCAAGAGGAGGGCTCCCGAGTGGCTGACGCCACTGGGCTTTCTGTCGCATGAGCATGCCTCTCAGGTGGTGTCCAAATGTTGCAAACGAGTTGCGCTTCACCGAATATTCACATCGGAGCGCCATCCATACCGTTTCATTTACGGATTCGCTACCGGCCCCACGTGTGTCTCGCGAATAGGTTATATTGTGCGGTGTGCCCTTCGTGGTGTACCGATTTACGTTTTTTTAGAGCGGTTGGACGGCCTTAAAGATCATCGTGCGGTTAGGATCATCCTGAATTTCCCACGCTCTTGGATCGACTTCCGGGTTCCGCTGTGCATGAGTTGGTATACCCTGACGAAAGCGGTGTCCAGCTTGAGTTCAGCCCCAATATTCAATCGGTTCATTCATTCGTCGAGTTCATGTCTTATAGCCCCTCCCCGGACTATGGAAAACACCAAGCATAATAGGAGGCCGTAATAATAATGCCAAGTCTCAATCGGATCTGAGACGAGATCCCGGAGCCTACTAGCATGTACATTGCTCCGTTTATTATTGGAGATCGCGAGGCCAAAAAAAGATACGAAACACTTACTTGATCTCATTTTACCTAGTGTACACGTGTAGTGTACCATAGATATTCAATTCTCGGGAAACGGCTCCCAAGTTTAGTTTGTAGGTTACACTACCTACATCGTAGGTTGGCACAATTCTTGACGTCGTACCCGTTATACAGCAATACCTTACAATAGTACAGCTTACCGAGTAGGTAAAGAATTTCAAGACGTCATAATATAGGCACAATGGAGAGGTAAATCATGCCAAACTTGGGGCCCTGTCCCGGTATGCTGCTGCCACATGGCGATCTAAGTCGAGCCAAACGGATATAAAGGCAAGTTGGTCCGCACCTCGGAACGTATTCTGTTTTCACCGAGTGACCAGGCATATCCCCAAAATGATAGAACTAACTTCTCCCAAAGAAAACTTCGACAAGAGCGAAGGCAGCAGATGCCTAGTGTAAGTCAAGTCCCCTTTTAGCCCGTAATTGATCCAAACCTAATTAGTTAATATGATCTACCTTGTCTCATGTTCAGCGGCTTTGCAATGACGAACACTCTGCGGGTCTATCGGATAGTATAGTAGGTAGCGTATAACTAGATACCTAAATTAGCCCATTTTGCTCCTACCTATCCTGCCTATCCTACAAAGTACCTACACTAATATTAAGCCCACTTCGTCTGCCATTTAACCAGATTTGCTGGGAGATTTGCTTTCTTGCAATTCGTTTGCGTTTCACAATAAACAAGCCGTACCATACGAAGTATGTCTATCTATTCCAGTTGATGATGACTGCTGATTGGCGGCCCGCATATCACCGGGACGAGGGGGGTTCATGAACCCTGGCGTGGCTTACCAAGGTTCTGACAACGTGGACTAGTGTGCAAGGATACCCAGATAAAGGGGGTTGCTGGATTTTGCAAGAGCGGGAGTGTTTGTAGCCTCGACTTCGTAAGGTTGGTTGTCAACAAACATCGATCACTCAAATCCACTCCATCCCGAACACGAATTCTGATCCATTGCGCATATTCGAGCAACTGCCCAGTAAGTATTATCGCACAGAGGGAAAAGGCCAATCGAAAGGGGAGAAAAAAAAATAAAAGAAATAGAAAAAGACCCAATGCAACGCTACCGCTGTCAATTATAATGAAATGACGTTGAATACATCCCAATGTGAGAACGATCTGACAGCGAGTTCTTTTTTTTTTCATCTTTCTTGCCACCCACTCCTCACCGACTATTTGCCATGTATCACTATGTCAGCAAACAGAAAGGCTCGCTGTTCTTGGCATACCATCGACGGGCCACTCGACAATGAGGAAAACAGGTTCGACACGCCCGTTGTTGATGTATATTATACCTATATTTTATGTCTGCCTCGCCTTCTGTGCTGCGTGTAAGACATTGAGCGCGCAGAAGCGGTGACGATTGGTGTAGCAGCAGCACATGGCACTATATGGACGGAAGCAATTCTATGACGCTGTTGTTAGACATGCCCTAACTATGTACCCAAGCAGATTGTAGTACTCAAAATCGTCGGGGAAAGGAAAAAAAACAAAAAAAAAGAGATTTGCGCTTGCCACCAAAAATAAACTCGCCGCCGGGTTCGGCGATGGTGAAGATGGGGTCCACAGAGATCTGCTCTCGCCGCTGCCAAGCATAGCAGGTCCCCTCGCCTAATGCGCGAGGACGTGAGATTGTGGATACTCGCTAAGCGGCAAGGGTCGTCAATATCCTCTCGATGCCGGCAGAAGATGCCGACGTAGAGAACGAATTCCCTGAGACAGATGCCTCAGAGTCATGCAGTTCTACAATTATTTAGATAGGTGCCCTGGTTCATCAGATACCAGTTACATGCCGGCCAGACTGGGGCAGATGAGACATGCACATATATCGATTTAATGGCCGAAGTGCGGATTGACATATCTCTACTACTCGTCTGAACAGTGCGGTGCTTCAAGTAATGTAAGCCGTCACTTGGCCTGCAGCTTTTTATAGCTCAATGGAGTGATTAGCTAATTCTTAACTTCCTAAATGAGAAGAAGGCGTCCTTGGGTTTTTACGGATGTACTGTTGCTACGAGTCAGAGGGATTGTATACAGATGGAATAATAGACGACCTGGCTACCGTTAGGATGAAGGGTTATAGGGCTCAATATATCGGAACAGTCGGGCCTGGCGAGTGATCAACCCGCCCCTCAATCCCCCGAACACGAAGGGGTCCGAAGAACCTGTATAGGTATATTCTTCTAGAAGGTGACTACCTTCGGCTACTATATATAGGGTATCGGTGCGGCATAGTGCTGCAGTTCTATTCCGTAGCATTGATGCAATAATATGGCTGTCTCGTGAGGAGAATGCATGTGTATATATCCATTCAAACCCCCAATACAGCCACCCAACGTAGTATGTGGAATAGAGGATCATGTCATATCTCTTCGAATTGTAATTACCTACGTAGGTATCTGCTATCTGCGTATAATATTTAACAACAACGCAAATACAAAGTTACGCCTGGCATTAATGCACGAGATATATGGGTGTCTATCTACCTTGTACTTATTGAACACTCGGTCCGAAGCCCTCTGCTGACTTATCGAAGCGATTCGGCGGACGCACCGGCTTTGCCGCTGGTGCTCCGTTTTACTATCGGCGTCTCGACTCCACTCTAGCTAGTACTGCACTGAAATGAACGGAACTATCGAACCACCGAAACGGCTTATTAGTTCTGCCCCGGACTATATTTATAAAATAAAAAAATAAAATAATAACTAGAATGAAATAAAATAATAATCCAGTATTCACATTTAAACACCCTAGACCGACTGAGTCTTTCATCATATCTTCTATTAATAGATTGTACCGATACTAGTGTAAGTGCAACAATTATAAAGTAATTCTGCTTATTGCTTATTTCTGACAGGCGATAGATAATTCGCTAGAATCATCATGCCGGACCTTGTTGTGCATATGCAGTCGTTCTCCCATCCAATGCAAATAGATGGCCAAACGGGGAAGGTAACATCACGATTCTCTGGATCGGATGTGGCGGCCCGTCCCCTCTCCTGTCCAACATCCATCTGAGGGCGAGGCGGACTATCGCCGATATTATCCGTCAACACTATTACAGCGCAAAGCGACCGGAGCCCACGATGAAGATCGAGTCGGCCGAGATCGTGCTCCCCTCCAAGGGCATCGCCCAAGATGTCGAGTTCTGGACGTCTGCCGCCCCGGGCCTGGGCTTCCGCATGGACCAGATCTACCCGGCCGACGACCCGCAGGTCGCCACGCTGTCCGGGCACGGTCTACGCCTGCGTCTTGACAAGGCGGCTACCGCTACAGGTCCCGGCGCGGTTCGCCTACTGTGCAGCAGCGATCCCGACGTGGCCTTGCAGTCGCGCGAGCTGACCTCGCCGTCGGGCACTCGGATCGAGCTCGTCCCCGCCGAGGTGCACATGTCGCAGCCTCCCACGAAGCACGCCTTCATCGTCCGCCGGCTGAAGGACAACGCGCCGTGGGTCGTGGGCCGCGCGGGGATGCGCTACCGCGACCTGATACCGGGTCGCCTCGGCGGCGCCATCATTGCCTCGCACATTCACATCCCCGACGCCGGACCCGTGCCGGACAACGTGCACTATCACACCGTCGGCTTCCAGCTCATCCACTGCCACGCCGGCTGGGTGCGCCTCGTGTACGAGGACCAAGGGGAGCCGTTTGTCCTGCGGGCAGGCGACTCCGTCATCCAGCCGCCGCAAATCCGACACCGCGTGCTCGAGTCCTCGGAGGGTCTCCAGGTAAGCACGAAAATAACAAACCCACGCGAATCCAATTTCGGCCTCGTTAGTAAGACATGTTAACGCTTGTCGTAGTAAGCATCTTGCATGCCATGTTTTTTGTGGAAAAAAAAAACCGACTGATAACTTACGGGCCACAGAGTTGTCGAGGTGGGCGTGCCCGCTGAGCACCTCACTACTATCGACCATGTGATGGAGTTGCCAACGCCACACCACCGGCCGGACCGCGAGTGGGATGGCCAGAAATTCGTGCATAGCCGGCTGGAGGGCGCCATCTGGGGGCCCTGGCGCATGCCGGGCTTTGAAGCTCGCGACACCGGCGTCGAGGATGGCACCAAGGGTGTTGCTGCTGTACGGGTAGTCCGTCCCGCTACGGGAGAGGAGCAAGCGGCACCCGTGACAAGCCATGACTCGGACATCTTGTTCACCTGTAAGTTTGGGGAGAAACTAGGTTTCTGGCTCTATAAAGGGGTATACGTGGAACTGACATACCTTCAACCCACGCAGTCGTCCTCTCCGGCGCGTGCACACTGCATGGCGAGGGTCAAGATTCCCGGGTCCTAGGCGAGGGAGATGCTTACACCCTACCGCCCGGCCACAAGACTTGTCTGACAGACTGCTCCGCGGATCTGAATCTGCTAGAGGTTTCGTTGCCCGGACGCTTCAATACCGTAGTCCACCACCAGGATAAGTTACCCATCTAGTTCAACGACCAGCCGTCTACATAGCTCCTTAGCTACTATGTTACTATGTTACCCAGACATATTTGAGCCCTCTTCCCCTACTACCCCCCCTATTTTCTTTCTGTGGTTCACAGTGGGACAAGGGGAGGGGGGAAAAAGGGGTTGCGGTACGCAATAGGCCTGTGTTGTGTTCTGTTAGTCAAACCCCAGTAATATATCGAAGCAAGTTGCCTCTAAATGAAAAGCTTTACCGGCGAAGACTTCCTATTTAAGTACGCTGTAATTCAAGGCGTATGTAACAAGTGGATATATGTACAACAAAGTTCCAGTAGAAGTGTAAGTGCCGTAATAAGAAGTAATTATAAGAACTAAATTATAATAGAAGCTTAGAATCCGTTCACGCCTGTTTGTCGCCTCTTCTCTTTCGTCTTCTTCGAAGACCCACGGTGAAACAGCTTCCTCAGACGCACGCACTACGCTCCCCAGAGGATGACTCTCTAGACGTTAAGTCACTCGAACTCTGTAGCGAATCGGAGAGCCCTTCCGAGGAAGATGTTTCTATGCGCGTCTTCTCGTTATTTCACCGTAATAGAATCCGACTCTAGTCCAATGCTGTTGTCACGCAAAGAAAGAGATCTAGCAATGTCTTCATCACCCCGCCGCGTCTTGGTGAGGTATCTGTCGAAATGCCTGCCTGCTACGGCTCCTTTATTGAAAAAAGGGCACCTAAAGGGATAAGGAGTACATCTCCGCCGGGAGCTATCGCCCCTAAAGCAACCCTTTATCTGTAACCCTGTACAGATATGGTTGCTTTGCTAAACTTGCGCAAAATACTAAGGTTACACTATAGTAGATGCTAAGGAATATAAATATATCTAGGTTATTGGGGTCCGGAAGATAACGTTCGACCCCGCACGGTCGACAGTCAAGCATTCTTATTATTAAATCATGCCTCATGAAAGAAAACTTGTTAGGCATATTTGAATCGGTAGCCCTCAAGTATTGCTACTAACTAGGTAGTTAAAACGATGGATCCTCCAACGGTTGTGGGCATTGCCGTATCACTAGTCAATACAGGCGTTGGACTTATAACTGTTGTCTCCGAGCTTATTAGCGACTCGATCTTCTACGTACGCACACACGGTCCTCTTGGTATACTTCTAATGTCCATTACGAGCCGCTCAATTTGGCAACTTCAGGCGGAGGTGATCAACCTGGACGACGAAAAATTTGCTTCCAGCTCGAAGAAATTAGGGAAAGAGGAGAGTACGATCGTAGTTGTTGCGGTAAGTTTCATTTTAAAAAGACAGTAAAATCAGTATTCTTACAACTCTGAAGCATAAATAATAGTGCAAATTACTATTAAAACACTGTCTATTGACGGTCTCAATCATTCTCACTGGGCTGCGCGGGGTTTCTTCGTGCTGAGCCTTGTATCCGCCACCATGGCTGTATATTCTGCCAGCACTCCATACCGCACGTTTTGCCGATTCATAAACGCCGAGGACATCAAGCAGTATATTGAGATGAATCCCAGTTGAGCACGCGCGAATGTTACTCACGTTATTAACTCACACGCCCTTCCAGTCCCAAGTGGTATTAACATTGAATACACACCTTCAGTGGCTTCCGTTGTGATCATATCCGCACCGTGTTTTCTGCTTGAGTCAGCGCTGCATTCTTTTCGTATTGTTTCCGGTATATGGCTTGGCTTTGTATGGACAAGAGGTCTTGACCCAGATGCAAACCCGAGAAACAGCCGCGCTGTCTTTATCACATACGCTCTGCGACAAACTGCGAAGTTAAGAAGGGAGCTAGCCGAGTCCGAGGGACGCCTTGCAACTATCTACGAGAGGTTGCAAAAAGACTCAAGTTAGCAAGTATGAAAACCTCGATGCGCTGGATATCAAGTCAAGTCTATAGCAATACGCAACTAGCCAGTGCTAAGGCTACTATGTAAGGCTACTATGTAGGTTTAATGATGGTTTTGATAGATTCCTTCTGCTTCTATCGAAGGATGATCTAGATACAAGAGGCAACAACTCATGGTCCCATTGTAATCATCGACGTCAGATCACATCGCTATAATGCTTTAATTATCGAGCTATCCGACATCTGAGCCGTGGCACTGCCGAAACTCTAGAGTGAAGGTCTCGAAGGCCGGAATTGCCAATCGCTCGAAACATTCGCTTGGCTGCGCTGCCCGCTACAGACCTCGTGGCGGCACTTATCCATGACATCGAACAGGCCTTCGATCAAGGTCTTGTAGCAATAATACTACCAATGGCAGACGTTTAAGGGCGCGTTCCTTGTGGGCCGAATAAGGACGTAAAGGTAGTTACACTATTTCCATTATTTAGCATATCGCAGGCAGGATTTGCTTGGCAACAGTTTAGTATCTTATTACGTGTGGCTCAGCGCGCTTTTCCAAGAACAGGGATTCCCTGTTTGGCATACGTCTAGAGAAATGAACCAATCAGAGCAGAGGCCAGCGCCTACCTGTGACGTAAGAGACGGAGCGCCGCCACACCACCCCCCCTTAGCTAACGAGTTGGCGAGTGTGAGATCATAGGCACAATCACAAGATGGATAGAATGTCAAGGGTATATAGGTAGGTAGTACAATGATGAGTATTAAGAACCGGAGAATTCGTCATCATTTATTGAAAGGTTCATTCCACGACCCGACGCACTCTTTTATTTTACCACCACGATTCTCCCCCCGAGATAATTATCAGACGAAGAATCAATAACAGAAGACAAATAAATAAATAAAACCACACAGTAAGTCTTTAAACATTTGCCTAATTATCACTCCGTCGCATCCCCCATCAGCAAACCAGCCAGGTAGACACGGGCCGCAAGAACCCTAAAAAAAAAGATGACTAACAATACCAAAATCCAGATGGCCGACACGAAGCCCAGCGGCGAGAACCAGCAGAAGAGCCAGTCAACGGCGGAGTGGGCCAGGCAGAAATACAACGAGCAGTACGATGCCTGGATGCCGTGGATCGAGGACGTGTTCCTCAAGTATTTCACCAAGGACAACAGGACGAGCTACGTCGCCCGAGGTAATGAATAATGCCCCAGATCTAAATCCCCTTTATTACCGCCTCTTCAGACACACGGAGAGAAGAGAGAGAGAGGAAGAGAGGCCAAAAGCTAATCCACCCATGACGAAAACAGACCAGCTCGACAAGACCAAGGTGACGGGCATCAAACAAGTCGACGCCCTCCAAGACGGCACGAACAGTCTCGCGGCTGGCACCGTCGGCCAGGGCGGAATCCTGCAGCCCGTCGGCGACGCGGTCTCGGAGGGCATGAAGCTCGCCGATCCCCGCGGGAAGAAGCAAGACGCTGACAAGAAGGGTTCCAATATCCCCGTCCTTTCTAGCCTGGGCGTTTAAACCCCATAATCATTAACTGTGCTCGTCTGGTTACAATTCGAGATGGTCAAATTCACATGTCTCAACGGAAATAATGATGCTTTATACGGATGGAATCCATAGGATTGATGGTTGATTGGGCAATATGGATAACGGAAAGGCGTATCGGTATATGTTTTGGGCCGTCCTTGGGAGAAATGCGTAATAATCTTGCAACACGATGTTTTTGGTCGCTGTCATCTGGCTTAAGGTCCTCGAGAATGTCAAGCAGGAAATCACGGATGTCAATTTGACAGCAGAACGTCTTAGATTATCGCAAACTAAGTTATATGTCACATTGTGTCATTCGATTCAATACCACTAATACAATCAGCGCTATCACAATAATTCACGTTGTATCACCTCATTTAGTTGATTTCAACTATAGAAAATTGTCGGATTTGGTACTCGGCGCCCTATAGCCTAAGGAGCCTGTGAGTCATTTGGCGAAGGATCACCAGGGTGGCTGGAGGGTACCAAGGAAAGGTGGCTTTATAAGTGGCTAAGCAGGGGGGTGGCTAGGAAACCGAACTATAGTTAGAGCCCTAGAATCACCTGCAATAGGCTCCTAGACCTACACACGCAACACTCAAATACAGCCCTTCAACCAATAACTGGTAGCCAGAATCTCGTAATCTGACAAAAATAGCGAAATGCCCACATCACACGCGATCGACGCTCATCATATGGTCGAAAACGCTAATCACGTAGCCAACAAACCCTAACCACTTAACCAACTTCTAGCAAATATATATCAACATAAGTTGAATCCGTTCAATAATCAGGAAAGCAAGAACATGAGGTCAAATCAAACCAAAATGGACCAGAAGAGAGGCCTAACATGCAGAAAGATGGTTATATAAGATCTCTAGCTCTAGATTCGGAAGGCTCTAGATTGCAAAACGATGCTGAAAGCAAAGCATATTCTAGACCAGAGATCTATTATAGACGAGACTCAACCGCAGATTTCATAGCTACAGCGAAAGTGGTCAGCTTCTATCATCGATGTGCTCGTGGGGCTAACAGAGCACTCACCATCGCAAGTAACTTTAGCATCGCCGAAAAGCATCTTGGTTCCAGGCATGTAGAACATGGGATTCGGCACATCAGCTAAAGAGAGAGTTTCGTAAGTATCCGCCACCAAACCGAAGTGAGGCTAGGGACGACTCACCATAGCCAGAGGCCATTCCTCTCTTCATGACAATCACTTGCTTGCTCTTCCATGCATGCAGAACGGGCATGCCGGCAATAGGGCTCCCTGGTTCAAGGGCAATAGGATTCACGGTATCATTTGCGCCAATGACGAGCGTAACATCGGTATCGCCAAAGTCGTCGTTGATTTCGTCCATTTCCAGAACGATGTCATAAGGGACACTAGCTTCCGCAAGGAGCACGTTGCATTGTCCCGGCATACGACCGGCAACTGGGTGAATAGCAAAGCGCACCTTAATCCCTTTGGATCGCAACATCTCGGTGATCTCGCTGATGGCATACTGTGCTTTAGCCACCGCCATGCCGTACCCGACCACGATAATCACGCTCTCAGAGTTGATAAGCGCTTCTGCCGTGTCGTCAACGTTGGTCTGTACCACTGTACCCTCAACCTTGTAGTCTGTTGTTGCAGGCGCGGATATACCGCCAAATAAGACATTGGTAAGGGATCGGTTCATCGCAACACACATGATGTATGAAAGAATCGATCCAGACACGCCAATCAAAGCGCCAACAGATGTAAGCAACGGGTTTTCTAACATGAGCCCTTCAGCTACTAGCGCGAAACCGCTGTATGCATTGAGAACCGTAATAACGACGGGCATATCAGCTCCGCCTATGGCAGCCGTAGTGGTGTATCCCTTAGCGAAGGATAGAATTGTGTTGGCTCCAAGCGCACAGGCGGCAATCATGGGTGATCCAGGTGCCATTGTGACAAAGGCGCCCATAGTTGCGATATTTGTAGCAAGCATGCCGGAGTTGAGTGCATGTCTCCCTCGAAGAACTAGAGGTTTCGATGACATCTTCCCGGCAAGTTTCATGAAGGCTACGATAGACCCAGTAAAGGTAATGCCGCCTATCAGTACGCCCATATAAGCTGTTACTAGATGCAAAGTAGTCACATGGTCGATGTTGCCCATGACACTGCCGATACTTGTCAACACTGCTGCTAGACCGACAACGGAGTGAAGTGCAGCAACAGTTTGGGGAAGATCTGTGGGGGTAATTCGTTTTCCAATGAGGAGTCCAAGGATGCTACCAATCGTTGCGAGAGCTCCGAATTGTGTGAGAACCTCAGGGCTGAAACCAACGGCTAATAGCGAAGCCAGTACGCCCGAACCCACACCAAGAATACCGAGCAGGTTGCCCATTCGAGCCGTAGATTGAGCGGCTAAACCAGAGAGTGAGCTGATGCATAGTACCGAGCTCACTAGATAACCAGCTTGCACGAGTCCAGCGGCACCGGTTGAAGCGGCGGCAAGGAAACCACCGCCAAATAGGACACCTGGGATAGCCCACAACCAGGGGTACTCGGGAGGATCAGTTGGCCCTAAGACGTACGTCAGCGTGGCATCTCACAAAATATGCAGTGTTGGTAATATAGTACATACTCTTGAACATGTCCAGCATTCTCTTCGTAATAACGAAACCGCCGGACACGTTGACAAAAGCCAGAAGGACAGATGCGGCACCAAGTGCTTGAGGGATAGTTCCTGGCAGATATCCACCTCCCATGACAAAAAAGCCACCAATACCAACCATTCCTATCTCTTGTCAGCTCTGTTAACGCCTCAGCTAGGGCACACTCACCAGATATGGCATTTGTGACACTCATCAATGGCGAATGGAGGGCAGGAGAGACACCCCAAACAACACGATATCCGATGAGAGAGGCGAGGGCAAAAGTAAAGGCATTGCCCATGAAGAGTGGTCCAGTCAGTTTACCGAGAGCTAGAACAGTGCCCATTCCCGCAGTAATACCCGCGACTTCTCGTGATGTTTTCTGGAAAGGCGTCAGGGCAACTACTGCTTCCTCAGGTTTAGGGGCAGCCTTAGGCGTCGGAGCAGGAGGCGGAGCTGGGCGAGGTGCAGGGGGTAAAATATCACCCTTCAGGGTTACGATACTACCCCGGACGACCTCGTCGCTCAAGTCGATTCCGAAGGATTTATCCTGGGGGGCCATAGACAGTAGCAGCTTCACGATATTGTTGGAATATAGCGTTGAAGATTGAGTGGGCAACCTCGACGGTAGATCCGTGTAACCTGTGGGATTGTAAGCAATTAGGTCGCCTCATGTGGCGTAGCCTCCTTACCAATGATTTTCACATCGTTATATGTGATCAATTTGCCGGCTTCTGTCTTTTCACAATTTCCGCCTGCCTCAGCAGCCAAATCGACAACCACGGAACCGGGTTTCATCACTTCCAGCATGTCCTTGGTGATCAGTTTTGGCGCAGGTCGACCTGGAATCAAGGCCGTGGTAATAATGATATCGACATCTTGGGCTTGTTCTTTGAACAACTTCATCTCGGCTGCAATGAATTCGGGAGACATCTCTTTGGCGTAGCCACCAGCTCCAGAGCCATCCTCCTCAATCTCGACCTCAATGAATTCAGCGCCAAGGGACTGGACCTGTTCACGGGCGGCGGGCCGGGTGTCGAAGCCCCGCACGATAGCACCCATTCTCCTAGCAGTGGCGATGGCGCTTAGTCCAGCGACACCAGCACCGATTACTAAGACCTTGCATGGTGGAATCTTCCCTGCCGCGGTAACCTGACCTGTTAGAAAGCGACCAAAGTTATTCGAGGCTTCGAGCACGGCTTTATAACCCGCGATATTGGCCATGGAACTTAGAGCGTCAAAGACCTGCGCCCGCGAGATACGTGGAACCATATCCATGGCGAACGAGGTTACCTTGCGTGCTGCAAGGCGTTGCACAATATCCTTGTTCTGGGCGGGCTGCAGGAACGAGATGATGGTTGCGCCTTCCTTCAAGCGGTCAATCTCTGTCAAGTTCGGACCACGAACTTTCAGTACGATGTCGGCGGCGCCCCAGACCGCGCCAGGGGCGACGATGGTAGCCCCTGCCTTCTCATATGCCTCATCTCGGAAGTCGGCTTCAACACCGGCGCCTCGTTCCACGATGACCTTTCCAAAACCCTTCTTTTTCAAGAGAGCTACATTTTGGGGTGAAATGGCCACACGGCGTTCGTTGGCGAAGGTCTCTCGCGGTACACCGACGGTGAGGTTGGCATAAGGTACCGACGAGGGCTCGACAACGGTCGAATACGAGGTGATTGAGATGGTCCTGGCTGCGGGCGTCGGGTTGGCAGCAAAGCGCTGCTTCGGCGTCGCAGGAAGCACGACTGGCTGCTTCTTGGCATGGGTACTGTTCCATTGACGACGGAAGCTAGCAGCAGTAGCGGGAGCGTGAGGCGTCAAATCTACGCGTGGCGTTGTCTTAGCACCAATGACGTGGAAGATGCAGGAAACCTGCCAGGGAATAACGCATACGCGACGAACCTAAGAAACGCGAGACGGCTCTGCGAGCTAGACGTTGTGTCGCAACGGGGGAGCCATGATTAGCGACCAGCGCCGGGCGGGCAAAAGCCACGGGAATCATGTTGGCGACGGCGAACAGCAAGGGCCGGGGGCCATGCAGTCAGCAGCAAGAGCCTATACGATCTACCACACCTTGCAGACGCAAGCTGTCACATCTCAAAAAAAGCGAGGAAGCATAACAGAGATAGACAGAGAGAGAGGGAGAAAAGTAGAAGAAAGCAAAAGGTTCCGTAAAGTCCAGAACGAGGGTAACACTGTTTTTGCAAGGCAAGGAGAGGAGAGAGGGGAGAAAGAGAGAGGAGAGGGGGGGGGGGAGACGAGAAGCAACGTTCACTTTGATCACGAGAAGCCGGAGAGTGACAGAAACGGGGAGGAAGATGCGCATCCAGCCGCCAATCCGATTACCTTGGACTACCTAGCCTACTACTACCATAGAAGTAAGTAGGTACCTTCCTTCTCTTCCTGTAACACGGACAAGCAGCAAGTGCGAGCCCCTCACTGCTCACGCGAGCTTTCCGTCCTACATACATCTTCCCACATATGTTGGTACTTTACTTACAGCGCAGCCTACTACACATGTACATCTCTACCTACATGTACCTTACGCAGTATCCCTGCTAGAATCCCCCTACCGGCACCCCCTGCCATATCTCCGCTTTCCTAGATCAGCCGGATGCCTGCGCGGGTGCGGAGTGGTGGATTTGGTCTACCTAATACCACCTTCCTAGCCACTCGCTTGGTTCAACGAAGCTTCGCAACCCCAATGGATGTAATAAAAGGTTCATTTGTATGGTGCATCTCCGGACGTTCTCGGCCCTGGCATAATAGCCGTGCTGTATCACTTTAGGCAGGAAGATACCTCTTTACGTGATAAAAATGGTATATATTTGGGTACACTGCCTACCTACCTTATGCATACTTAGGTATGGAGATACTGATGATCTTACTCGACTATTAAGTGAAGGACTCTGAAGAGGGCTAGCTGGGTGGGCCGACAACCCACTTTCCCCGCGTTCCCCAGAGTGCATTTGCGCGGGGAGACCCAGTGGGCATTTTAGTGAATCACTAGCGCATCTATCTTATGTACCTTAGGTGTAAGTACTTCGTACCGGTAGTCGAACGAGCCAAAAAAATGCGAATCCGAGATCCGCTTCTTACCAGAGCAAGTGCCCGTGGACCGGGCGCGCTAGATACTATCTAGCCGCCACAAGATAGGATAAAGCATCGACACGGCGGAGGAATTCTGCGAAGACGCGAGGGCCTGCCCTTCGCATTCCGCTCTTCTCATTCCCCGTACCCGACAAGCTCCAAAGCTTGGACGTATCTCTGGAGCTCTCTATATCTACATATCCAACCAATTCAACTATCCGAAGCCAGAAAGTCTCACCACAAATTTTCAGTTGATACATTTGTTGCTTGCAAGCTTTAGAATAGCTAATACAAAAACAAATGAGGTGAAACAGTAAAAAGACGGAAACATACATGTACTCGATAAAGATGTGCCACAATCAGCATTGTCTTGTCGAGCCGGGACCTTGGCCCCACTGTACCGAGCTTCCAGGCTATTAGCTTGTTATTGCGTCACTATCTCCGGAGAGCTCTTGGACCTCTAAATTAGATACCTAAGGTAGGTACCCAGAGCCAGCTTCCGCGCAAGTAGCGTGGTTATCTGACTTCTACATGTAGATTCTAGAAGGTAAACTTTACTTCCCTCAACGTCAAACTCTATTGTCCCAGCCATCAGCTCCAGAACATCTACTTACTTCCCTTAGAACGGAAGACGAGGGAATAGAACATATGTTCTCGTGATCAATCGTCTCCCATCTACGTAATTGACGAACCTCGAGCTCATCACGGTCGCGAAGCCCCTGCCGTAGTCAACCTCGCCTATCCGTCTTACTCTAGGCATAGGCAAACTACTCGCTACCAACTTTACCCAACCCAGACGGTCTTTCAAGAGACGGAAGGGGTTCGTCCGCACCATGTCCTCCGCCGCCCGAATCCTACTCCAACGATGGTCCCTTCCGCGGGCTATACCCAGAAGACGCGTCGCGTCCGCGCGGCCGGCGTGCGTCTCGCGCGTCGGGAGGAGGGGATATGCAAGCGTGCACGGCATGGCACAGAAAGCAGACGAGATGCCCTTGTGAGCATATACAATACCCCAATCCCAACTCACTCACTATTTCGAGGGATCCGTCTCCGCCGATAGGATAGGACCCGCGAAAGCTGCCCGGAAAACAGACAAGAGCCCGAATACAGCGACACCTAGCTAACACAGCCCCTCGAAACAGGCTCATCGGCTCCGTGGCCGTGACCGTGATCGGCGTCGCCTTCATATTATCCGGCAGGCCTAAGTCGACTGGCGTCCACGGGCCGAAATCAGCCGACGCAGTCGTGGAGCACCATAGGAAGGAAAATGAAGCAGAGCACCACGAGGAGGAAGAGAAAGGGGACGGGCGAGAGGGAGAGGGAGCGAAAGAGGAAGCGGTCGAGAAAAAGAAAGACAAAGAAGGGGCGAGAGAGGGAGAGGGAAAGGAGAAGTCGGCGTCCAAATCAGATGAGAATCCGCCTCAGGAAGAGCCGGAGACTGCGCCCAAAGACGCCACGGACTCCAGCTCGCAGGACAAGTCCTCGCAAGACGAAGCTGATTCAGCGCCGAAGCAGGATAATAAGAAGCAGGGCCAGGAAGACTCCAAGGAGACGGTATGTTCTCTCTTAGCCCCTCGAATCCCCCCAGTGCCTTCGCTTTATCTCGTCGTCGACCATCCGCGTAATCCGGGACTAACATGCATACAGGACCGGGCATCCAAAGGCTCTTCCACCGCGCCAAGCACGAGTAAGAAGACTGCCGCCAAGGACGATTCCCAAAAGGGTAAAAGCGAAGGCGATAAGGAGAGCAGCCCTAAAGATTAAGCTGCGCCCGTCCGTAGTCGTGGTGCTGTGTAGGTTATATAATGATACGATAAGACTCCGCTTAAATCTAGAGCATTGTAGGGGGGCAGAAGAGCCCCGATGTCCAGAAGTCTCCTATGTAGGTTGCCCAAGGTTTGCACGAAGATGCAGTGCAATATGTTCACAACCTCGGAGTAATACTGCTAAATCTACGAAAATCTCGACTTCTTGGATTCTATGTCCTCCATCCAATTTGGGGGAATCATCCAGCGCCGGTAGCTTCCCATTACTACTTAGTGGCTTTATTGCTGCAATCTATCGACCTACACGAAACAGGTTCTGGCCTATGCGAAAGTTAGTTATTACAATAAGAACTCTGCAAAGACTCTAGGTCCCGCATGTCTTTTGAGAGTCCCGGAAAATTCCTGTGGACCAATCCATTCTAGGCATAAGTTGTATGACAGCAGCTGTGCATGTAGCGCATCAGCGGGTGCCTTGATGTTTTGTCCTGCTCCCTTCCATCGACGCCTGAACCTCCGTATACCATCCGATACTATGCAAATGTAGCGACAATGCGCGGGCCCTGACAGCTACATAGAGAAAATACAAAGGAAATTCACGTGTTTCGTACGCTGAGGCTTTCGGTTTCTATGACACCTGCTAAGTCAACCTCATTCTATGAATATCTTGCATCAAACATTCTCTGAATAAGTAGGTGTCTGGCCGAAATGCGGGGTTTGTAGGACCAGTTGAATGAGATGTTTCGGTCGAGAGAAAAACCCGGTTGTCTATTGTGGATGGGCTGTTCGTAGGCGGCCGTTCAATTCGTAAGAGGATGACATTACGTCCTTAGATAGTAGTGTTATGGGCTGTGACGGCTTAGGCAGCATCGTATATTCGCTTGGCTGACATCGTCACTTCAAGCAACACTAGCAAGACTGGTAGAGTAGTAAAGGCTCGCCGACATTCTCGATCTCGGGTATCGTGCATTTTAAGTCAAACGCTTTGGAAAGAACGATCTTGAATATCTACAGAGAGAGTGAGTACAAACACAGGTGGAAGCTTGGATTTCTGGCGCCGGCCAAGTACCTTTTGAACGTTGATGCTATGGCTAGTACTGCTGAAAATCAACGATGCACGCATAGCCTTGGCGAATCGCCGTGCCTACGTAGATGGTCAGCAGAGCGCGAGGCTGCACTTTGATAAGTCAGCATACCTGGTTGGAAATTTCTTCTTGCTCTTCCCTCGAGAAGTTGACGAAGTGATCGTACTTGGTGCCAACTAAAACCGGGATCGCTGTCTTGTTGAACCCCCGTCCTTGGCGATACCACTCCTTGATGCTGTTGAGCGTGCTCTTCCTTGTCAAGTCAAACATGAACAGAATAGCTACGGCATCATTGCAGACGAGCGGTAGCATGTTGACGAATTCTCTCTGGCCGCCGAGATCCCATATGCTGAATGTTATTTCCGTGTTGCGGATGCTGATTGTCTTCTCCATGAAGTTGACACCAAGCGTCTGGATGTAGTCCTCGTCCCAGCTGCCCTCGACGTACTTGACCATCAGGGATGTTTTGCCGATCTGCGCATCGCCTACCATGCCGACCTTGATGACAACCTGGTTGCGCGTGCTGGCTTGGTCGGCACCATTGCTGCCCCGATCGCTATGCGCAGTGTGCCGGTCACCACCGGCACCAGAAAGTCCGGATGGAGGTCGTGATATCGACTGTGCATGGGAAGTGGACGGCGGTGTCTCGTATCGTGGGCTCGCATCTACCTCATCAGGATTTTGGCCATTTGCTAGACCCTGATCAAGGGACTGTGAGTGCTGATGATGATGATATACTTCATGGCCATTTTGACTGAGGGCAGCATCGGGAGCTTCTTCAACGCCGCCGAATGTATCACCAAGTGCATCGCCAAGTGCATCGCCAGGTATGTCGCCAGGTATGTCGCCAGGTATGTCGCCAGGTATGTCACCAGGTATGTCACTAGGTATGTCGCCAGGTAGGTCGCCATATATGTTGCTGAGAGTGTCTCCAGGCGTGTCGCCGCGCGTGTTGCCAGCTGTGTCGCCAACGAGCGTGTCGCCGGGTATATTGCCAAGCCTGTGGTCAAGTGTTTGCGTATGGTCAAGCGTTTGGTCGAGCGTTTGGTCGAGCGTTTGGTCGAGCGTTTGGTCGAATGTGTGGTTGACCGTGTGGTTGACCGTGTGGTTGACCGTGTGGTCGAGGGCCTCGTGGGGCTCAGCAACGAGGGCAGCGTGGAAATCTCGCTCCATCGTATCCATGGCGTCGTGGAACTGGCCCGAAGACCCGACAACAGGTGTAGGGGAATCCACAATGAAAGACGGCGTGGGGTATCCGGGGAAGAGAGAGGCTCAGGTGGTCTCGTGCGATGAGGAAAGAGCAGAGAGAAAGAGAGGGTATGTCGATTTGGAGCCGCACCTAGCTAGGGGTTCCGAACGTGGAGTGGCGGTGGAATTAGTGACGGGCGCCCCGTTGCAAAGGCCGAGGAATGCTCCACGTGTGACCTGAGCTGGGGAGGGTGTTTCGTGTCAATAAGCAAGCAATAAGCCTCGACGTATGGATCGGGTGTTTGATGCAGCAAGGGGCGTCGTCGATCGTTGGTCACGATCATGCCATGAGCTAATCTCGTGCCTCGAATCGAGCGGAGACTTCCAAGACAAGACAATATTGGGAGACGAGGAGCAAAGGGCGAAGGCACGAAATCCAGGATGCGGAGTGGAGAGGGAGGACTCGAAGTGTGGTGATTGCTTCAGTTCATGTTTCCATCCCTGTTCGTGTAGAGGTGCCGTGAAGACGAAAAGGAGCGAGATGATGAAGGAGGGAGTGTCGGTAGTGAAGTGAGCGAACTAGGTAGAATTGTGACGCGGACCACTTTTGGCCTGGAGATTTACTGTTCTCGCCTAACCCAGGTAGGCAATAGCTAATGAAGGTAGTCAGCCAAGGTCAGCAGTATAATGCCTACTATAGCTAGCTCGATCGGTCGTGTATCTAGGTAGCTGTCAGGTATGGTAACAGTCCAACTTAATTGGCTTATAACCTGGAATTATGGCCCAATTACAGCATAGATGCTTACCTATAAGTACTTCTACATACCTACGAAGTACACGCCTACTGGAACACACAAGAGCGGGGACAAGCAGAGCTTCAGGTAACGCGAAGATGGCGTGAGGAAAGGCGCGTTCTAGTCGTAGGTACTTAAGTGTGAATCTACCTAGGTATATTATGTCTGTATGTTGATGTTTTTGCAGTCTCGCGTAGTTGATTAGTCGAGTTAATCAGTCAAATGTGCCACTTACAGGTATTCATAATACTGGAGAATCATACCTGATATCGCCACAACCTCAACCACAACCACGACCACAAGAATTATGTACCTACATCAACACCTGTCTACTTCGCAGTTTCACCTTCTCAAATCGGGTTGGGCGACCAATCCAGCGGTACAGGCCTGTCTCTCATCGGAATTGGAATCGCATCATGGTCTTGTCATTGGCTGTGCCGTTCTCGAACCGGCCAGGTCGGAACTTGGCCACAGTGTTCGAGGAACGAATGAGATCTCGCCAGAAGGACGGGTTCGAGCTTGCACGGCAGACGCGACACGCGAAGTGCAACTAGAAAGCCTGCCATACACCTGCTTATTGGTGGTTAATGGACCTATGTAGCGACCTCAGCTGGTATTGTGACTCGGCTACTAAGAGCCTATATGCAGCTGTCAGGGTTCTAGTGAGCCAGGACCTAAGCTACATGTATGATGTGATGTCACATCCCGCCCCGAGAGCAGCAGGGAAGACCGACAAAAGCTGCTCTTCAAGCCATGCATCACAAAGTACACTACAAGTACCTCGTAGATCATCACGGCAATCTCAGCCACATAAACCCCACTAAGGCTAGTGGATATAGGTGTCAACCGAGGGGTAGAGTTCCCGAGCTCTGGTTGGCTCACGTCCTCGACCTATCTCGCTACTGTAGCTCTCTCCCAATTCACACTGTAACAACACCTGCCCTCTACCAGATAGAACACAGTACGGGATTCTTATTCGGGACAATTCGGTATCTACCTTATCTGGCTAGGGTCGCTACCTTACCTTACCTATCTAAGCTCTATCAATCAGTCAATGATATCAATTTCCAACGTCCCCTACCTAACAGTTAAGTTATTTACTCAGGTCTCCCCGACCCACGCGAAATCATCATACCACTTGCGCTCACCGATCCACGCCTTCACCCAACCCTCACCACCCGCTCGTCTCCCATCATGGCCTCAATTGCGCGGTGCCTGCGGGCAGTCCGACCCTCGACGCTGTCTCGTCTCTCACAGGCCTCGAGGGCGCAGTCCAATTGGCAGCAGCAGCAGCACCGGGCTTTCTCTGCATCTCCGATAAGTAAGCCCGCCCTCCGATGTCGCCATTCCCGGACGGATCTTCCGCAGGCGCACACCATTCCTCCTCCGTTCTTCTGAGGGGATTACGTTCTTGAGAAAGAAGAGGGAGGACGTTCGACGGACGGAGGACGGTCGTGTCGTCATTGCTGTTGTAACCTGCTTTCCTGAGCGCACCATGAGCTAACCGCAACCCGTCTTCGCCCCCCTGAAACAGGAGATATCCGCAAATACACCAAAGACCACGAGTGGATCGACCTGAACGCCACGATGACGGCGGGCGTCATCGGCATCTCCGAGTACGCCGCCGAGGAGCTCGGCGACGTCGTCTACGTCGAGCTGCCCGAGGAGGGCAAGGAGCTCGTGGCCGGCGACACCCTGGGCGCCGTCGAGTCGGTCAAGAGCGCCGCCGACATCAACAGCCCCATCGCCTGCACCGTGACCGCCGCCAACCAGGCGCTCGAGGAGAAGCCCGGCACCATCAACCAGGTGCCCGAGGACGACTCGCACGGCGGCGGCTGGATCGCCAAGGTCACCGTCGGCGAGCAGGGCCGCAAGGACTTCGAGTCCTTAATGGACCTCGAGGCGTACCAGGCCTTCACGGGTGTCCAGGAGCACTAGATGTTCCGGTGAGATCCTACCGGCCTGGAAGCGGTTCATCATGACCTCTACTACGCCCACGTATATAACTCATAGAGAGGGGGGGGGGAGTATGATGAGGTACTACGGGGAGAAGCGGACGTAACGCGACGGTGGTGGACAAATGCATCTAACGGTTTGGTTTCAGGTCATACATGCGACCGGCACGGGGAAAGTAGAGGCGGTGTTCAACAGACAAGAACGGGCTCAACCTTGTATCATAGGCTCTCTTTGTTTCGGACTATGGCGGCGGAGGCTTCGCAACAGCAAAGGTATCTGCAGAAATGGCTAGCCACACTATCTACCAGGCAGTCATCATCACCAAGTCGTTCCTATACGCAATGCAATGGTGTATGACCGGCCCCTCTAGATGCCATCAAAGCCGTAATCGTGAGATTGTCTTTTTTGTTTTCTTTCACGCGCATTCATGCCGTGTCTTGTCTTATGCCGGTACCCACGGCTCGGCTGCGTCTCTGCTCGCTTCGCGGTCGGCATTGATGACGTCTAGGATCGCCTGCGCTCCATCGTCTACCAGCATCTGCGCGACCTTCTTCCCGAACGCGACGGCCTGCTCTCTCGTAGTGACCTCCTCGACGCTCTCCGCATCCGCGGCCACACGGCCCTCGACGCTGACAACACATCCCGCGAGCCGCAGCTGGTTTCCCTCCAGCCACGTCGTCTCGACGCCAATGGGGATGCTGCAGCCGCCTTCGAGCGTGCGCATGATGCTGCGCTCCGTCTCGATCGCCAGCATGGTTTTGTGATCCTCAAACGGCTTCAGCAGCTCGAGCATCTTCGCGTCGTTGGCGCGCACCTCGAGGACGAGCCCGCCCTGCCCCACCGCGTACAGCATGCCACCACCCTCCGTATCCCTCTCCAGGTACTGCGAGATGCGGGCGTGTCTGTCCGTGCGGTGCAGGCCGGCAGCAGCCAGGATGAGGACCGAGTACTCGCTGTCCGCGGCGTCGAGCTTCCGGAGACGCGTGTCGATGTTGCCGCGCATGTCCTGGAACCGCAACGTGGGGTACCGACGCTTGATCTGCGCCATGCGTCGCACGCTGCTCGTGCCCACGACGGCACCCTCCGGCAGGTCGGCGAGCGTCTTGTACTTGCCCTCTAGCCCCTTCTTCACCACGACGACGTCGCGCGGGTCCTCGCGCTCGGTGAAGCAGGCGAGCACGCAGCCCTCGGGCAGCGAGGTCGGCGTGTCCTTGGCGCAGTGCACGATGACGTCCAGCTCGTCGGCGACGAGCGCGGCCTCGAGCTCGTTCGTCCACAGTCCCTTGCCCCCGAACTTATACAACGCCGTGATCTTGTCCTTGTCCGCCGTCGACAACATGCCGCGGACCTCGAAGTCGACGTCCGGGTGGAGCTTCTTGAGCGACGCGGCCACCCATTCGGCCTGGACCAACGCCAACTGCGACTTGCGCGAGCCAATCCGCACAAGCGGTCTCGGCGTCTCGTTTCCCGAGGGGGTTATTATGGGCTGTGTGGCCGGGGTAGACATGGCGGCGATATTTGGAGGGTGATGGAGGAGAGAAACTCGCCAGTGAGCGTCGCGGGAGACTCGGAGAGGTCGATTCGCACCGAGCCGGGGGTCGATGTCGACTATGGGGGCGATGTTCGATTGTTAGCGGTCGCACCAAATCCTTGTTGTGGAAGTAGGACAGGTTTCCGTAGAAAGAAAAAAAAGATATGTAGGTAGGTAGTATCCAGATACGTAGATGAAACGAGATACCTACCTACATTCGTACAGAGACAGCTACGAACTTTTGGTGGGGCAAAACCCCACCGCGGGGTACAATCGCCATTGCCCCACCTCCCCTATTATCCCTGAGAGAGCCATGCTACCCTGTAGATCCCCTTCCCCAGGTCGCTCAGTCAATACCATCTATCAATACCTCTAAATTTTATCCGCGTATCTCTATCATAAAATATCGGGGGGTTTTTTTTTCTTTTTACTAGCGAAATATTTCCCGAAGCCGACTCTTCATCGGTCGACACAACTACTTCATACCAAAGCCACAAATATAATTGGACACTGAGGCTCCTCCCGACTTCCCGCTGCTGGGACCACCTGATCCGATCTGGTCAGTGTTCTAACCCCTTTCTAGGAACACGACGTATTCGTGAGGCCCGAGATGGCACCGTTGCGCAGGCAGATGTTGTCCAGGCTGGCACTTGGTGTTGTCGATGTGCACGGTAACGTCAGCGTAGATGTCAGACGCCATGCTTGCCAATGGAAGAGGCCAACTTGGACACACCCGGCCGCTTTTGGCCGGAAAGCTGCATCATTCGTGCTCGAATAGACCCGATCTGGTCTCGATGATGGCGAGGCAGCTATCCGAAAGAGATCGCGTCGTGCGATGCTATCGAGTCTCCAGGGTGTATACGAGTCGTCAGCAGCGTGATGGTATTGTATAACCGTGTAACAGAATTCGACGTCGAAGCGTAGCATGTTTTTGTCGCACAAGGGCTGCAAACCCAATGACAAGACCGTCCGTCCTAGTCGGCATCTGTTTCCGCAGAATCTCGTCGGGGGTTTACGTGCCGCCGGTCTCGTACAGAGGGCTTCGTTCGCAGCAATGATCTACCTCGCACGGCACAAGAAAAGGAATGGATCTCGATTCATAGTTCGGACGGTATTTCCACATCTGGCTCACGGAACGATAGCACGAAGAGGTGTCAATTAGTCTTGGATATGGACGCGTGTGTAAGTCCAGCGGATAGATAGTCAGTGCCGTCTCCCGGCCGCGGACTATATAATAAAGCAAACAGACACAGCCCCTACTGCTACTGCAAGGGACGCCTCGTCGTGCGTCTGTTACAATCCAATTTAACGAGTGTTCTCGTAACCGGCCTACAGGATAATCTACCATGCAGCTATACTTATTGCAAGCCTTCCTCATCGCCGGTGCCATGGCGGCTCGGAATGACCCTCGCCAGGTCATTGTCACCGTCACCGCCGGCGTTCCGCCTGCTACGCCCAAAGCACCCACTGCGCCTTCTCCTATACCTCTATCGGCACCGCCGGTCCCGTGGGAGCAGTCTCCTCCGGTGAGCCTACCGGTCTCCACGCCGACTGTTTTCCCCGTACCAGCCTCGCCTAGCACTCAATCCGGGATTCTTTCTCTGCCGCCTCTACAGCCCGTGTCATCCGCCTCGCCTAGTCCTGTCGGCTCTGGGTCTGTCGGCGCCAAGTGCGGCAAGGGCTACACCTACTGCGGTTACATGTTGACCGGAGGTGGTCACAGTATGTCCTATTCACGTCATTCCCATCTCGCCCCTGTTCGGCATCGTCTTTCATAGGTTGACGGAGACGCACTAACCCGGAGACGTACCCAGACTTCGCCCTCAAAGACATCCAGCAGGCGTACTGCAACGGGCTCCCGGAGCTTTGCGTCGGCGGCAAGGAGAAGACGAACGCCGAAGAGGCCGTCTTCATCTGCCTGAGCGACCAGCCTTCGACCGTCCAGCTCTTATGTGCTTGCAGCGGCACGTGTTTGAACAATGCCACGACCAGCTACATTGCCCATTGTGATAAGGCTTGTGTCAATGCTTAGAAACAAGGCTAACGCAAACTGGTTTCCGTATGTGAAGATGTTATGGTGCTTAATCAGGGCTATGGTGAGCTACTGGGAGATCAAGCTTGAATACACAGTATGTCTGAGAGCAAGGATTCGACTGGCCGATAGCTTATCCTTATGGGGAGAATGGACCTTGGGAGATTGACTTTAATACCTGAGTCACTCATTAGGCAATAGGGGCTTAATAGGAGGCCCTCGACTTTGATTACACTGCTGATGCAGCCGACAGTCACTATGATGCGCTTTCCTTGACATGAATTATACACCGATCTGCTATCATGTACACCGTCTCTTATTTGCATCAAGGCCAGGTCTTTTGCTTTCCGGTTCGTCAAAGACTGTGACCCCTATATTTTATACGACCTCCAGAAGCCAAATCTTTGCATTACCGCAGGTGGCAGTTTTCATTATCCGAGTTCTTGTAAATACTTACAAGACAGGTAATATCGTCGCTCGGTCCCCGATATACATAGGCAACTAGCATGTAGCTTCCGCGTCCGCCCTGTCAACTGCCTAGCATACAGATCTAAACCACTTGCGGACGCACGATGGATTCTGCGTCGGTTCTTTATAGCGAAGGGACAGTACTGAACCAGTGCGGACGGATCAGCCACTTGAGTTACATATCAAAGCAGGTTTCAGGAATAGTGATGAAAAGATATTGCCGAGGTTCGCCTATGTGTTACATTAGTAACTTTCACGAATGAGGTTCCCTGTACCAGAATGAAGCATTACGCCCAGGCATTCTGCGGATTTTCCTACGAAGCGGTTGGTAAGTCTTCCGAGTACGGCCTGTGTATGCAATATAAAGTCGTCTATGCATACTAAGTCAGCTATATCAGTATACACAATTGAAAGCAACTAGGTTAATACGACAACTAGAGGTGAGTACGAAAACTAAGGGGGCTGACAATGCAAGTCTTATTTTATTTCTAAATAGCCCCTCGGTGGCATATTTTCTGCGCAGAGTCCGGACTCAAGTAAGTCGTCAAGTTCCGTTCAATCGTGATGGATGTCGACTTCTCAGCCTCGCTGATATTCTTGACAAAATCTTGCTATCACCCCAGGAACCAATGATCAGTTTCCTAACAATAGCTATATCTAGGCAACCAGGGGACAATAGAGTATTCGTAGCTACTCCGATGCGCAGAACTAAGATACAGATCTCCGCCGGGGCCACTTTCGTTATCGGCAAGGTTTGACGCCCTTCATGTCAACAACGACAGATCCTCAAGACGAGGTACACAGGGGCAGGGTTTACATCTTCATGTCGTCTTCATGAAAACATCACGAGTCCTTGACTTCCTCGCGCAAATTCTTGAGCTGCCGGTCAAAGTCTTTATTGACCCACTCCCAATACTGGTGCCAAACAGGGTTTTGGGACTGTATCTGGGCTCCAGTCGCGCCCGGAGCATTATTAGGGCCCTGCAGCGTAGTCTTGGTCTTATCAGCAAGAAGGAGGGAGACCCGTAGAACACTCTTGTTAGCCTCTTCCTGTTTTTCATGCTCTTGCTTAACGGCACCCTCCTTGAGCTTGGTGGACAGTGTTTTTCGGTAACACTGAGCGATGGTATCAAGCCGGCGAGTAGTCTCGTCAGGATCGATAACGATCAACTTGCCGAGCATGAGATTGCAGAGCGCCCTGATATCGTTGTCATCATCGAGACCTGCAATGATGCGATCATAGAACTCAGGGGAGCTGATGCGAGAGAACGAAGTCTCCATAAGCGAGTACAAGGTTTCATATGCGCTCTGCAAAGTCTCAATTAGCACATCTACGGCAAAAACAGAATGAGTGAGAACAACTTACTTTGCGAGCTTCGAGCCCGTCATCGACTGTGTGCTTGAATGGCCCCATTTGTACTTCACGAATGAGTTCCTTTTTGATCGTTGATTCAGCCATAACGAAAGGTATTAACTCGCCCAAATGCGGTAGGATCAATTCAGGTTTATTGTGGGTGGCTGAGTTAAGTGTGGTCATGCCAAGGCGTCGAATTTCGAGATTCTCATCCTTAAGCACAGTCAACACCATATTGAAAAATACCGACTTGAGCTCTGCATCGAATGTCTCATCACTATCAGGTAATGTGTATCTGAGCGCTTGGACGGCAACAGCTCTGTACCCATCAGATGAGCTCGTGAGAAGTTCCTGTGAAAGTTAGAAATCACTGAACAGTGCCTTGTACGCAAAAAGAAAAGGCAAAACGTACCTGTAGCTTAGGAATATATATCTTCGGCTTCAGAATCGCTAAGCGACCAATGCACTCGGCGCAGATGGCCTTGTTATCTTCCGCGAGAGACGAAGTAAAAAGGATCTCCCAAATATTACGCTCATACGCAGTAATATCAGTAGATAACGTAACGACTTGGTGAAGGACCTCGCGAATAGACTGTAAGAGCAAGTATTGGTGACTTCCGCGCCGCTTAGTTGCATCCAGAATGACGGGAAGGTAGCGAGAGACATTCCCAGCTCCAGCCCTTCCCAGAGCAACGGCGGCCGAGACTGATACCTTGTCAGGTTCATCGCCGAACTGCTGTAAGAATATATTAGGATCCAGTGGAGATTTTGGGCCTAGCCGTAGACCAATCTCTCCAAGGATAGCCAACGCAAGGCTCTGCCGCGCGGTATCCGGGGGTGACAGCCTGCTTGCCATATTGAGCTCACCAACAAAACTTTCAATTCCGACGCCGGCACTACCATTACTCGCAACAAATAATGCACCTGCGACTTTCCCGACAACAGCAGGATCACCACCTACGCCGACAGTCAACACGCCCTTCATCAGCCGTTGACCCATGCCGGACTGTCCTATGTTTGTCACAAGGGCGACAAGCGAATCCAGGATACTGCCGGAAATGTTCTTCTTGATCAAGTCGCAGAGAGTGTTTACGAACTCTTGCGAGGCGGTCAACTCGGGACTCTCGAGCTGCAGCTGGGCGATGGTGAGCAAGGCCGGGCTCAAGAGATGCGTATCGTTCGCCGCGACGACTGGTTGAATAGCTGCTACAATACCACTTATGGTAGCCGCTGTAAGACTTCCTTTAGCTGCCGGGCACATGACCATGTGCTGAAGAGCTTGAACGCTGGAACCCCTCAGAGCGCGATTGGCTTTACGCAGCTGACCACATAGTTCTAGGGTCACGGTTTGGATCCAATTACTATCGAGGCTACCCGGAATGGAGGAGAATATCGCAACATTATCGATCGCGCGCACCGCCTGAAGACGTGTGGTTTCATTGCGAGCTCGATCGAGCAATAGTTCGAGGCCAGCTTGCCGCTGCTCTGGCAGTAAGAGGGCAAGTCCATCTGGAGTCGAAGTTCTTGCAATTATTGTGCCAAGCGCTTGTATGGCTCGCTGCCGCACTTCTGTGTCCACATCATTTGCCGAAGTTCGATCAACAATAATGTCAAATAATTTGAGTAGCTCAGGCTTGTACTTCTGGGTTGTAAGTTTAGCTCGAGGAGGCGTTATTGCTTTGACGAGCTCTTCAGCTGTTCTGATCGCTTCGCTGGAGATCTTGTAAAACTTGTCGTTTACTGCAGAAACAACACTTGCTACGATATTGGATAAGTAAGGTTGGAACAAGCTAGATGAATGTGTCTTGGCAATGTCACTGGTGAATCGGAGCACAGCCATGCGCAAAGTGGTAGCCGTAGCAGACGCAGCACCGCCCGATAGAGCTGTAGATGTCGCGCCCGCATTGCCAGCCACACCCTTCGTAACATCGATGACTGGCTGCATGACCTGATCGAAAAAATCGGCGAGACCTCCATTCTGCACTGCAATCAGGTCGTCCAGTAGATTAATCACAGCTTGTTTTGTGGCAATCTGTTTACCTCGAAGGAGCTTCGTCGATGATTTGACCAACTGCGGCGTTAGCCTCGAAAGGTCTGCCCGAGGACCAGTCTGAGGGACGGACTCTCGGGCCGGCGATGTAAGACCAGGAGTACCCATATAAGGAGCCTTGCTTCCTTGCCCAACCCCATCACTACTCTGTCTCCTTCGTTTTCTGCTGCCTGGAAGAGACTGCAGAATCTCGTCGTCCGTGGTGATTGAGTGAATGACACCTTCACCGGTTTTGCGAATGAGAAGTGACATGGCAGCGATTACTTCTAACCGCACACTCTCCTCTCTTTCGTCGAAACGCCGAATGAGGGGGATGGCTAGGTCTCGGTACAAGATCCCATTATCTAAGAGATCGGTACTGCGAGTTGAGATAAGAGTATAAAGCGCCTTTGCGGCGCACCTGCGGACTTTCCAGCTGGCATCATCGTCATCATCGAAGTCATTGTCATCCTCGTACTCATCGTCTTCGTCCATCTGCTCATCATCGCTTTCCTCCTCATCTTCTTCCATATCCTCGTCGTCGTCGTTTGCGTAGTTGGGGTCGAATTTTAGATATCGCAGACAGGCGGAGATGACATCGTCGGTATAGGGTCTCATTTGGCCGCCGCAGGATGCATTAAATGAATCGAGCGCAACCAAGGCAACTTCCCGAATTTCACTGAATTCGGTGTCATGGCCCTCACCAAGGCTCACATCATCCACGTGCTTTTGAAACTCCTCTTGGCTGAGCGTAGAGAGCACGGAAGGGACGATTTCTGGAAGATGCGTACTAAATTGGTGGGGTATGGCCCTGGAAAGAGAGCCTAAGACGGTGATATATAAGCGTAGCATAACGGGACCGATCTTTGGCTGCTCCATGCTCTTTTTTATCTTCGCAATAAAGGCACTAAGGACCCCATCCGTGAGAAAGGGCGCCAACACAGCAAGTGCAACGACGGCTCTCTTTTTAACCGGCGAGGGTGTCGCAGGTCTCTCTAAAACTTTGACAACCACATCCTGCAGTTTCTCGACTTCAAGTGCCTGGAGAAGGGGGCCAAAGCAACGGACAACTTCGATAAGAACATCCACAGCCTCTGGACTCGGATCGGGTTTATCAAGGAGGCCACGAGATTCCGGGTGAGAGCTACCACCAGGCGGCGAAAATCCAAGGATACGTGGTATAAGAACGTGACTGATGACGTTGTAGGTATCAAGCACTTCCCTAGAGGGAGAGACGCCAGGAATAGGCCTCTGGAAGGAAGAAATGGCACTGCGCAGGGCGAGGGACGGGAGAGAGTTGTCAACTGAGTTCTTAATCTCCACCACCGTGAGCTTCTCTAGCATGGGAGTGATGACGGATATCGGAATTTTGGCGGCCAGGGGACCAATACTACACCGATGTAGTCAGCTAACGACGAACCGCAGACAGTGGTAGAGCGCGCGCGAAAAAAAGAGACGGAGACGGAGAGAGAGAGAGAGAGAGAGAGAGAGAGAGAGAGAGAGAGAGAGAGAGGGAAAGACCAGATGGTGCTCCATCATAGGGTGCGCATCTTACCATCTAGCCGCCAGGTTTTGGACCTCGCCGTTCTGGTCGTCGAGGGCCTTGATGACGGCATCGACGATTCTGGACGATGTGTTATAGTCGTGCACAAGAAAGTCGGTCTTTGGCTTGGTGAGAATCTGATGCAGGTCGTTCAATGACATGAACCGAAAGTCAGGATCGGCATCACCCAGCCTAGATAGAAGCAGGCCGATCGTCTGAGGGTTCGGATTATTAATCGCCGACGACGCCATAACGGCGGTGCTCTTGGGCGGAGGAGTCAATCACGTGGGTGGTCGGTCGGCTGGCTTGAGCGGAATAAGGCGGAAGATGGACGCTCGAAGGAATGCGTGACTAGAGATCAGAAATAGTGGGTGGTTAGTGTAGGCTGCGGCGATTATAAAACGCATGGTGCATGAGAGTCAAAAAGAGAAGAAGAAAAGGGAGAGATGAAGTGTAGTTGTTGCCAGAGAGACGTCCCACCTTTGGGGCCAGGGCGAGAGGCAAGGGGGGAGGGGGAAGGGCGTGACACGCGACGACTGTTTCTGTTGCATACTTGAATTCAGGTCGGAATAAGAAAAAGGGAGACAGGGAAGATAGAGAAGAGGGAGAGAGCCAAGCTCGGAAAGCGGCGCGGGAGTTGAGAGAGAGGTGTATCTCAGATCTCAGGGAGCTTCCAGGAGGCTGAAGCTAGGGAGCTACGTACCAGTGAGTCGGTCTGGCGACAGGTCCGAAGAGACTCACGCTTGTCTGGCACGAGTAAGATGGGTGCAAGGCGAGCGCAGAGCAGTGTAAAGTGCGACTACAGCACCGTTTGGCTTGACGATTAAGACGATGTTCTTGGCGTTGTAGTTGTGATGCTGATGTCGAGGCCGTTGGTGGGGTTGCGCTGTGGTGTTCGGAGTTGGGAGTTAGGATCCCTGGTCGCACGAAGGGCGGGGTGAGTGGGGCAAATAAAGCGAGGGTACCTAATGTTCAATGTTTGCACCGTACCTACAAAGTTACTTGACAGCAGGTGCATCAGCGATGATTCGACATCTCCCCAAGCCGTCTAGGTACCTAAGTTGGAGAACATCGTTGTCAAAACTACTAAATGTAGCGAATATGTACTTAATATAGATAGGTACTCTGCATACTGACATGTTGGTAGGAAAAACTGCCTAATAAAAAAAGTACAGTAGGTACTAAGTACATTAGATAGACAGTCTCCGTTACTTTCTCATTTTTTCAGCTGCTCTTCAGTTTGGCTTCGAACCCACGTCGAAGGTGTCGCCATTAAGGTTACCTCGTGCTTGATGTGACAGCGGGCTATATATACATCACTCACTCAAGACAGAAATTTCAATACAGAGATTTGAATAAGTCAAGTCACAAGCAAGGTGGGAGCCAGAGCGTCCTCCCAAATCCCAAGCCAACTACAAATTTCCATAATGTCAAGACCGAGGCACAAGGGGTACTTCGAGGACTTCGAAGTGAGATAGTGACAGAAAAGGGAGCAGAGCGAGTAAAGAGGAAAACAATTTACTAAATAGTATTCTTATGAATATTCAAATCAACAGCTGGCATGGATGAATCATCAAATACGTACACAGATCACCGCTATCACGTAACCGCCCAATGAGTAAGCCGTCATAGTCAACAACTATGTAGCATGAATGAAACTATATTATCTATTATCTACGAAGTAGAGAGGCACATACACAGCGAACCCCCCATCTCAGCTATCACGTAACCACCTAATGAGTCAGCCGTCATCAGCGGTTGTAAGCTATCTCTTGGCATCAGCTAATTCCATGCCCTTAATGTCGGAGTTAACGGTCGCCATCTCTCCGTCGTCCAGCGGCCGTTCCATGAACCCGGCAGTCCACACTACACTATAATCGTATTCGAGCTAGGCAGGCTAGACCCTGTACCGGTGCTAGCCCGGAACTCCAAGAGCCTGAATAGTCAGGTAGGTACTTCGTACTGTGAAGCCATACTGACCACTTTGGGTATATAAGGTAAGAAGGATGGCCAGAGAAGGGGCAACAAACAGTACAGCATAGTGGATCATATCCGTATCATATCCGTACCACAAGAACAACTACGTTATTCAACTTGCAAATCGATTCTCCCTTCAAAGCAATGGCTCCTACGATTCTCATCGCCGGGGCGACTGGTAACACGGGTCGCAGGACTGTCGAGACCCTGTCCAAATGGCTGGAGACGAGCAGTGTCATAAAGGGTCACCGCATCGTTGCCCTCACACGCTCGTCAAGTGGTGCGGTAGCGCAGAAGCTTGCCAAGCTCCCCGGTGTCGAGGTAATCGAGAAGAATTGGATCGAGATCTCTGCCGACTGGCTCCGTGAGAACGAGGTTGTGAGAGCGTTCGTTGCATCGCAACCGACATCGGCTCAGTTCACCGAAGAATCGACCTTTCTCGTCGCGGCCCTCGTGGCAGGTGTCAAATATGTCGTACGAATCTCAACGACGGAGCCGAACGTTCGCCCGGATTCTCTCGCCTTCTACTCCCGTAGCCATTGGGCGTTAGAAGCCCTCCTAAGCACTCCAGAGTTCGAGCGCCTGCAGTGGACTTCGCTTCAGCCAAACAGTTTCTCTCAGACCTACCTCGGAAGCGCCGCTTCCTTCATCAGCGAGTACCGAAAAACCGGAAAGCAACAGACGCTTAGGATATTGGGATCGCCAGATGTCCCTGTTGGCATCATCGATGCCGATGAAGTTGGTGTGTTGGCGGCAACTCTCCTGGCCCTTGAAGACCCCAGCCCGCACAACAAAGCTAAATACGTTGTCAATGGACCGGAGGATCTCACCGGCAACCAACTTGTGAAGTTAGTTGAGCAGCACACCGGTACGAAGGTTGAAGACGTTACCTTCGAGGACATGAGCTTCGTTGATTATATGGCCGCCCAAAGCAAGGATCCGAAAAACATCACATTGAGCATCAAAAACGCCCTAGAGCCAGTGATCGCGGGGCTTTGTTCTGCTTCTACTACCAGCAAGGAAGTACTCGAGCTCGCAGCGCCGAAGAGTACTCCTGTCGAAGTGTTGGCGAGCATGTTAGAATGATAAGTTGACATGAGACCATGCAATGGCGACTTCGAGTCTCGAGCATTCGTCGTGGTGGTGCTAATGTCGAAAACGACAATACAGATACAGGGTCTGGAGATATGGAGAACTTCGTTTAATTTATTATAGCATTACTCCGTGTTGAGTAGGAAATCCACAGAATGTAAATTTTGCCATAATTACTAAAGATGTGCAACTGGAGCCTGTTAATAGTGTAGAGGCCACAGAAGAAACTGTGTACGTAATTATGCGGCAGAAGCTGCTGGTAAATTTTCTAAGCATCTATAGCTGTATTACCAGTCAATTTTGTGTCCTAGGCTCTCGTATTTCTTAGTTTACTAAGATGCGAGGTTATGTAACTGAATCTTAGGGAACTTAACAACGACATTTAAAAAGTAGCCATCAAAGCTAATTGGAAAGCTGTGACTTCCAAGCGAACCCACTTACCTAGGTAGACACCTATCTCGAGGAAGGCGGAGCTTAAGAAATTAATATTAGATATCCCTAAAACTCTATTTAAGCTCCCGGCCCGTTGATTAAGTTGCTAGAATTAAGCTTAAACGCTGTCTATTAGCCAGAGATGCCTGTCCAAAATCAACCATCATAACTGTGTTAACATAGTGTGGCGTAAGGTTTATGGACGGCTATGGGTAATTATTGAAGGCCCTGAAGGTTTTCTAAAAGCGCTCGAGGTTTCCAAAGGGGGGTCAAGGGTGTCTTTCCCGAGTAGAAAAAGGAGACCGCTGGAGGCAAAAGGAGGTCCCAGGGGGTCTCATCCTGGTAAATACCTTAGCTAAACAACCTATAGGTAGGTAGGTATATGGGTAGGAAGACATAAATCAAAGTGCTTAAAATTTTTATCTATAGCGTACTTAAATAGCAAGTCTTTGCCGGCAAAGCTTTCTATTTTGGAGACAACCTGCTTGGCGCTATAGAGTTTTTATAATAGCCTCCATGATAGAGCAAATAAGACAAGTGGTTTATCAAGGCTTATACATAATCCAGGTATCTTTTTCTAGTTCAACCTGCATATCATGTTGTAGACTATCGACATGAAAATATTCCTCTAAATAATTCATGGCGCTAATCGTAGATTGGAACTTAAGACAGACCGGGTGTCATCACCCCTAAAGCACCAATACGTGAGCGCAAATCACGGGCGCAGCTACCAATGCTGTTGATAAACTCGCGGGCTTTGGAATGACAGGAAAGAGATTGGTAGTCCTATTATTGCTAGACGGACTAAACGTATATTAATATGGAGTTCTCTTGTTTTCTGAAAGTTCCAGTCTCCGCTCAGATTGCATCATAAACGCGGCCGCATCCCAGCACCATTGCAGAATAAAGAAAGACTTGACAGTTCTTCGTAAACATTTTACCTGATAACACATCCTAGAACTCTGAGGAAATTTCATAACTCGTAGCAACATCAAATGTTAAAGCACGACCGACAGGTAAAAGTGACCCTCGATCTTCAGCCCCAAAACGCGCAAAGCTGAATGGGCTTCTTAGAATCGCTTTCTGAGCTAGACAGCAGCAAGCTATTCGCTGCGCCTGGCTTCCATGCTGGGGCCCCTAGCGTAAGAGCCAACAGTAGTACCATCTCTGCTGATAGGGGCTTTTTGACTTCCAGATGCGACGCCAGGAGGTGTACCTCGATGGGAATGAGGGCTGGCGTCTTCACGACCCTTGGCCATGGAGGCCTCGGGAAATGACCGGGCACTATCCGAACTCATGTCATCATCTTGTCCCGGATTCACGGTCTCATACTCTAGAGCCTTGATGAACTTATAGAAGCCAGAGGCAAGCAGAGCACCTAGTATCGGGCCGATGAAGTAGATCCAGTGATACGACGGAAACGATCTGGTTGCAACGGCTGGACCGAAGGATCTTGCAGGGTTGACGCTACCACCAGTGTGGTATATACCCCTACGAAGCGAGAAAAAAACCACCTGTTAGCTTTGATCACAACCGATTGGTACCAGCCGAGTTCTTCCGATAGTGGGACAACGTGAATGATTGTGCTAGGGTTCTTACATCATCTGTGTGATAAAGAGTGACAGCCCGATTCCAAGGGGCGCCATGAAGGTGCCTCGGTGTTTCTCCACCGCCAGCATGAGAATAGTAAAAACTAATTGGGCAGTGAGGAACACTTCGATGAAGAAGCCCTGGACGACCGATGTATTGCCGCCGAGCGTAGTCGAGACATAGAGCCCGCTAGGCTGAAGTCCCAATACTAGACCGGCAGCAGCAATACCGCCAATGAGTTGGCTGATAATGACTATCACACCACGGACGAAGCCAACGGCACCAACGACCATAAGGCCAATGGTGACAGCTGGGTTAAAAAGACCTCCGGTGATTCTGTAGAAGACCCACGCGTTGACAACAAGGCTTATACCGAAGCAAAGGCTAATGAATAGGAGCCGGGCAGGATCAGCAGAGAGGTCTTGGGGCTGGCCTTCGTCTGGTGCTGAGTTGACGACGTTGGCACCTCCAAGGGCAAAGAGGAGGAACATAAACGTCCCCACAAACTCGCCAACTGCTGCAACAAAGTGATTCTTGGTGGAAAGAGGTACACGGTCAAGTATCTGGAGTCGTCTTCGCTGGCTTGAAGCACCATTGCTCAATGGACCGGCTTGGCCACCTCGAAAGCGAATGCGACCATCGCTCTGGGATGAGTCCATGGCAGATATCTGATAACTAGTAGAAGATCACCGAAATTTGTATGGTATAGGAAAATCAGTCGAGGAGCTTGAATGAGATAGACTCTATTCACCCTTTCCTGGATACTGGGCTACAAGGTGTATATATGTCACATGCAAGTGACCTATACTGGGCCTAATAACTAGCTATCGAGATGATGCCCACTGAAATTCGCTGCCCAACCCGACTCGTAAATTCCTAGAGTCAACGGTGATGACTATCATTTGACCCCATGGGACACAACACAAGGGCCTTGCGTTCCGATATGTGGTATGTTGAATGTGTGACACTCCCGTCATTCATCTTGTCTGCAGAAAATGGTCCGATTTGACTCATGCTGTGTCCCTGACTTGACAGACCACTCGCATTCGAGCCTCACCACGGGTGGCATATCCGTGCAGACGTGCCAGACGTGCCAAATATGCATATTTGACTGCTTGAATATCGCCACACCACCATTAAATAAACCTGATCCTACCTAAAGCCCACCATGATTGACTAGGTATCCTAGTCACGATAATTGTCTTGCAGCGGGTGCATCTGTGTTACCTACCTGAAAGGTGAGGGGCTATGATAATATCTAAACGAGAGTCTGCAAGATGAGACAGGTGCAAGTGAACTGACCAATGCCAATCTGCATAATGCGGACGGGATACCACATCACCTTCGCGTAGTCACGTACGACGGAAACATCGCGGCATCCTCCTGTTCTGATCCCTCTCATAAAATGACTATAATATGCTATGGCCACGGCCAAGTGGCTATTAATCAGGGATCCTACCGGGTGTCGACGCGGTATGCTGCACACTATGATGAAATCATACAGATCCCTAGCAGTTTACTCATGCTCGTTCGTAGCCGGTGAAATGTCACGAAGTCGTCTAAAAGTCGAAGTAAATCTAGGTAGTCCAGATGGAACCAAAAACTGCCTGACGAAATGTGAAGAGCACCCAGAACCAGTCCCAGTGCACCCATCAAGTAAAAAAGCTACGTAATACCTTGCAATTGAGGGTCCGGAAATGAACAAATGCAATACGACGCGGGTGTCTCTGCTCACAAAACCCGGGTGTATCTACGTCTGAACTTCAATTGTAACGCGGTACAAACTTTACTGAGGTGATGCATGTATGCAACGAGCAGTGAAGACACAACGCCGAGCCGACCTGCCTCCCATGTATTAAAGAAGATAAACGCCCAGGGCGCTAACATGACAGCTGATGAGATAATATACATGATTGCCACTCTGATGACGCTTAAGCTATGTGAAATATATAACCTTCCCCCCAAGAAATCGACGCCTCTATGTTGTTCGCGCACTATGGCATTAACGCTTGTTGCCGTTGACCTGCGCAACTGGCTAGGCTCGGCATAGAAACCAAGGTTTCTGCCTCGACATCGTACAAGCCGGCTTCCTTGCTGCATGAGTGCCCGAATTAAAGTCTGTTATAGCCAAAACAAGCCTGTCGTCCTTGATACAGTCCAGCAGGCCCGTCTCAACCCTGTCGGTGAAATTATAGGACATGAATTGCTATGCCCTTGTCATAGGTTATTAGGGAATCATCGGTGGTTGTAGATGTTATATCCGTCAAGGTAGATTTTCATAGTGAAATTGACTGTTATCCTGTGTTTTCGCCTTTGAAGGTAGATTCGAAATATGTTAATTAGTAGATCGATTGCTCCTCGAAGAGCACTCGAGTCTGCTAAGTGACCTAAGTGTGCGAAACCTTGCTAATCATGCTTTATCCGAGACAGCATCCAGATACAGCGGAACATTGATTTGTCTGCCATCTCCTCTAACGTTTTCACGTCCGGACTACTACGACCCCTTAGGCCTAGCTCTAACCACCATTGTATGATGCGGTCGGCGGAGAGAGCCTTATGCTGCGCACCATCCCATGAATCCTGAGCCGCAACAGTGTCGACGAGCCGTTGAATGCAAGCGTGGGAATCGGATTGCGGGCCCAATAGCTTGCTTAGATCGTCGTGTACTCTTTTCGCTTCGGCAACGTCGCCCTTCTCTGTCTGGATGGGTATATGGTAATCGTCGCCCCAAATAGTTGTCTCGAATCCCAAATTTGTTTGCATCGGCCACTCTACCGAAGCACATACAACTTCGATGGATGCGAGGTGAGGACAAAGTTTGCGGTTCAATAGGTTTAAGACTTTCTCCTCGCAATTCTGCCGCGTGAGGATGACGTGGCGAACATGCTCAAGATTAATGGTAGCGAAGACACAGTCTTCGTCGGTTCTGAGATAGAGAGAGTCTCTATGCGAGTCGAACCAGGCCGATCGCTCTCGGCCCCAAGGAGCTCCCGGGACAGCCTCCCTCAAGCCATTCGGTATGCAATACTGGAGCGAGACGATTTTACCAGTACGGCAGGCAAGATCTCGAGATTCGCGACAAACCTGGGCAGTAACTGGGGGGGAGCAATTCCCGACAAACTGAAACACAATAATATCCGGGTGTGATTCAATGTGCAAGTTGTCACGGACCTCCAAGATCTTGCTAGGTGTAGCCCACTCCCAAATCATGCAACGTATTTCGAATGGCAACCTCTGGAACTGGGGGAAGACATGCGGAACCTGACCAGAAACACTACTGTCGAGAGTCCTGCGCAAGAGGCGAACATTCTGTCCCAGAATTGATGTGCCAGCACGAAGAGTAGTGACTCCCTCATACACCAGACGCCGCATACTCGCTATCTCGTCTGACAGCTGTGTAGTATGCACTTCTATCGTGTTTTGTAAATCAGTGACGCTCGCATTGAGAAGGTCCCGATCAGAATCTCGCGAATTGTTCCACGATGTTTCGTGCGCATCTATCCGGCTGGTCAAATTCTCCTGTAGTGAAGCTATACTGGCGAGGGTGGTCGATTCGTGCTTGTCAAATCGCTTGATGAGCTCCTTAAGCATGTCTTTCATACTCGGTTCATCGGAGGATTCTTCCTGATTGGCCTGACCAGCTGTGGACGAACGAAGAGGAATCCCAGCTCTCTGAGTATGGCGCTGACGAGCTTCGGGCGAATTCGTGTCTGGAGAGTCGTCTGAAGCCCTCTTGACAGCACTGCTTGGAGCAGGGCTCTGCTGTGGAGGAGTGGTGGCTTGATCGTTCATTTTCGACGGGGTGCAATAAATAGCAATGTATTCAACAACAGGCACGATGGCTAATGTCTCGCAGTGGCAGATGGGTTGAGAAAATGCGTGTTTGAGGCGTATGAGGCAAACGCGGTCTGAAATCATTAAGATATTCATAGGTAGCCAAGAGAGATAACAGTCTACTACCAATATAGTTAGGTTGAACCCCTGAGCCCATCCGCCTAATCTAACATACTTAAAGTAGTAAGGTAGGTAGACTCCATGTCAGCCCCCTTTGGAGAGCCGAAGACTTTCAGGACCTTCACCACCTCAAGCGGTACGCGAGCTTCACGCCACACCGTGTCAATACAGTTAATGTGGTTGACCTCGGGCATGCCACTCTGACAAATAGAAGATCTGGAAACACGACTCTAGCCAATCAGCGGGCCAGGAGCTCACATAGAGTTTTAGGAGCATCTGATATAAACGTCTGAAGCATCGCCTTCTCAAAGTCAGTTGAAATTTCCAATTATATTTTAATACAGCACAACTACCTTTTAAATATCATCTCACCTACATAGTATTACACCAGTCCGCACCTAACCAGTTCGTGTAGCTACAGATACATGATGCAATAACATTTATAGTACCTACGTGTTTGAGCTATCTCCGTTATTATTTGTGCCTACCTACACAGAATCTTCGGCTTTCAACCCGAGAGTGGACCTATGATATAGGTAAACAACTTGTATCAGACGAGGCCTCGCTTGAGCAGCTGGTAGAATCGTGCTGGAGTAGTTTAGTCACGCCGACATTCTGATCAGTAACGCGGGCCTCGGCTAAGTCTCCGAGGCGTCAGTTCGATAGTAGTACCGTCGGGTTTTCGAAGTCAGTGTGTTTAGCGTAGATGTAGTTACAAAAGGGCTCTTGCCGCTACTGCGAGTCTCTTCTTTTCCCAACCGCCGCGTCCTCCAGCTAACGTCGTGCTTAGGCTTGATTACGATGGCGGGGTAGAAAGGCTATGCTATCAACGCGAGCGCGTGATACATACCCGGTTACCGCCGCAGCAAGGGCGCTCTCAATATGATTACGGCTGCACAGTCCGCAAAGATTAACGGCGAGGGTACTTCGTAGTGCGTCCTAGCGGCGGCAGAGCTAGGTAGAAAGGAAGCCGGCAACGACGCCAAGGCCATCATTTGAGCCGAGCGATGGCTGGTAAACTGCTAACATCAAAGAGACATCAAAGAGACACCATAAGTTGCCGTACATCGGCCGACAAGTATTTCCGAAAACATCTTCGGGGGAGGCAAAATCCTAATCTCTTATCCCAAGAGCTATTGAGCCAGTTCAACAGTGTCCTGATTCGGCTCAACAATGTTAGATTTGTCCTTTCCAAGCGTCTTAGCACTATATCACCTGATGCTGGAACATGGTCTTATCTACCACGGGGCTTGAAGTTGTTGGGACGAAACGCCCGTTGAATAGTTGGGCTAGAGAGGCCCATGTTGATTTAAAGAGTACCTATTGCATAACGCAACAATGCCTAGACAGTATTAGCATAATGACTGAACCATATCGCACTGACACGTACTCGCTGAAATTATTAAGGCTGACGAAAATTCCTCATCCATCTGCACACAAACGTTGGTTGTAACGTTCCCACTCGCTTTATCCCTGTTTTTATACAGCAGTTTCAGACTTCTACGCAATGCTTTGCATAGATGATGTAGAAATTGATTTGGTAAGCGAGTCGACATTCGGCTGATAGTCTTCAGCCACATCAAAAGATGCAGCAGTACCATATGAGTCACTTGGGAGTCGCTATGTACCGGCGCACAACATCTTGTGCAGAGACAGGGACTCATGACGAACTCACTATAGAGCTCTGGACTCAAACTTCCATCCGCGTCACTGCCCCATGGCCGGCCTCTTCAACAAGTGGTGGGCTGACCTCCACAGGCACTAAAGCAAGGTATTTTTTCATCCGGATAGCTCGTCGATGTCTTTTCCCGTTGATATGCCTGACCCACGTATCCTCGGTCGCAAGACTCATATCACAAATCTCACATTTCTTGACCTTGAACATGGAAGCTGACGCGCTCTCGTTATTCGCGGCTTCAAATGCTGTCAACACCTCTCTCGCGGTGTCTGATATTTCCGTTGGTTGCGGACGTTTCTCGCCTGCAAGATACCGCCGACATATATCAGCTGCTAGTTGTAGCACATTGGCCGAGAACTCATTCACGTCTGTGCTGTCCAATAAATAGAGCAGGTCCATAGCGCTGTGTTCTTTGCATGACTTGAGGGTTTTGTGGCGGATCCAGCGCAACTGATACCTAGCACACTGCCTCGTGGCAACATTGATCTCTTCCAAGCCGGCATCTCTGCTTTTCTCAAGGGCCGCCGGGATTTCCGTATTGATTTCGCCGTCAAGAAAGGCTTCCATCTGCTTAAAACCAATCGACTGCCATATTCCACGAGTTCGATCAATTACCTCCCCTCGGTCGGCGCATTCACGAAGACGACAATGTAATATTCGAACTTCGTCCATGAGGCCACTCTCGACCATCTTGCCAAGTCGCTTGTTAAGTCGCTCTCGCAATGTGTTAGACTCTGAGTACGTCCAGAAGACCAGGGTTTCCCAAGGCCCCCTTGCATCATTAATAGCCTGCCTAGCTTGTTGCTGTTCCGCGTATAGATCTGATGCTCGTTTGCCCGTTGTGAGATATATCTCTAACGATCTTTTGATCTTCCGTCGGTCATCCGGATGCCACCGCTCGGCCATTGCGGGGTCAACCTCATGTAGCTTTTGGAGGATGACATGAGTGGAATCGTCGAGAATGGGGAATTGAGATTGAGTTTCTTCCTGGGAACGGAAGCGGATTTCTTCGGGCTCAATCTCGTTTGAGTCGATAAGGCTGCCCTCAAAAAGAAGGGCATGTATATAGTAGTGAGTCCCCCCCACAACGATGGCCAGCTTCCCCCTGCTGCGGATCTCCTTGATGAGTCTCTGAGCCTCTCGCACGAAAAGTCCACTGGTCCACGTCGGCTCTAGAGGGTCAAGGTGCGCGAGTAGATGATGTGGAATGCCGCGTTGTTCCCTCACCGAGAGCTGGTTCGTAATCACGGGCAGACCTCTGTACATCTGCATCGCATCTGCATTGATAACCTCTCCATTGAATCTTACCGCCAAATCCACTGCTAGCTGAATTTCAGTCAAAACCGGGACCTCTCTTTGGTAAAACTTCATCGTAACCTACATCGGACTTGCCTGTGCCAGTGGCGCCAATAATGGCGACTAAAGGCTCACGCGGTTGCCTTGAGGGCCGCATATCGTGCGAATATCTCTTTAGGGGAGGCAGCGCCACAAAGCGCCTCAGACGAAGCATGTATCTTCAAGTCCACCATGGAGAAGTGTGGGATGTTCCATGCTTGCAGCCAAATGGGTGGGGGGGTTGAAAATGCCGAGCAACCAAATCAACAGCACGAGCCACAAGTGGCTGACGTATGAGTGCACTAAAAGTGCCTCTACAAAGTACTTGGAGTAGATACCTACATGTACCTTACTAACCATCGGACATATCACCATGGATATGGGAGGTAATTAGAAAATCACACGCATCGTCCTGCAGGATACCATACAACTGCTAGATATCCTCTAATACTTGAAGTCATCACTCTAAAATTTCGCCCCATAATCGCACAAGGGATCGCTCTGCGGCCTATCAGACGAGGTACGTGGGTGAATGAAGGAGAGATGGGCCAGCCGAACATACAGGTACATGTGAAAAATGAGTGGCGGCCGTGAAGACAACCAAATATGCCTCGCATGCTACAAACATGAGCAAGGCGACTCTTTGCTCTCTTCTTGTTGAGAAGAAGTGTATTATTAATATTAGCTCGTTCTGCGAAGAGCACCAGTGAAGGCTAGTCTATGATTCTAAATCTAGGTGTCCTGGGCCGAGATGATCCCCGCACGAATTGGAGAAGCGCAGAGCCTCATATCGCCAACATCCAGGTTTCCGGACCCTTATCCATCTCCAACTCTAATTGTACCAATACTCCATATGAGCGCAATATCTACTCGACGCGAGTTCGCTTGCCATTGCCGTTAACGTGGCCATTAGCCTTCTTCGCATCACCGTTCTGCACAGCGAAATACTCGAGGCTACCCTTAGGATCAGCCTTCATCGTCTTGGAACCGGCGTGCCAACCAGCAGGGCAGACCTCGCCGTGCTCGTCAGTGAACTGGAAAGCCTGAACAAGGCGAATAGTCTCCTCAACGTCACGACCGACCGGCAGGTCGTTGACGGTAATCTGGCGCAGCACACCCTTAGGATCGATGATGAAGAGACCGCGCAACGCCACGCCCTCGTCCTCGAGAAGCACGCCGTAGCTGCGCGAGATCTTGTGTGATTTGTCGGATACGAGGGGCAGTTGTAGGTCGGAGCCGAGACCGCCTTCCTTGCGGGGACGCTCAGTCCAGGCAAGATGGGAGAAATGGGAGTCTGTCGAGATACCGAGGACAGTCGTGTTGATTTCCTTGAATCGAGGAAGAGCCTCGTTGTACTGGATGATCTCGGTTGGGCACACGAAGGTGAAGTCGAGAGGGTAGAAAAGGAGAACAACCCTGTGAGCGGATGGTGCGTCAGCATTCATCAAGCCTCGTTCGTCTATGCGAGACAGCCTGTCACGGTAGGTGGCTGTACGCACCATTGGCCAAGATACTCCGACAGAGAGATGTCCTTGAACTCGCCACCAGGAAAAACGGTCGTGGCCGTGAAACCCGGAGCCGGACGAGTGACAAACGCAGAAGACATGGTGAATTGCGAAGATTGAATGAAGTTCGTGCCAATCGCTAGATTTTGCTGGTAGATGTGTCTATCGTATCAAGATCGTTGTGGCTTTAAGTGTTTTGTATAAAAAGAAGAGGCAACGAGTGACAGACGAAGGAAGAGGACGGGTACGTAGCAGCGAAAATTTATAGAACACACCCATGAACGTGACAAAGTTGCTTGGGTGAGCAAGATAGGTACCTACTTAAGTACACCTGGAACCGCCGAGCTGGAACTGGTATCGTACCACGCGCAGTTCCAAGGTAAGTACCGCGTCTGGTCCTAGCCCAGAAGGTAAGCACTGTAGGTACGGATGGCTGGGAAGGTCTCGATCCTGGCCCCACAACATCCGGGTACCTGGCGCTTTCCTGCGTTCATCTCTAAGTGGTACCTAGTACAGGTTAGGCTCGTCATCACGCGATTCTACAAGGCGATTAATAATACATACTAGGTATCCTCATCCAAAACCGCCAGGTCTTTCCCTCTCCCGTCTTTTGCTTTTCTTGCCCCTGGCTGGCAAGGGTTTACGACCTCCCTAGTAGTAATTAACAGGCTGCTTTATGCTAAACTCCTAAAATACTCCTTACGTGTTAGGTATTACCGTCACTCTCTACGTCAGTGATATTGTGCCCAAAGTTCTGAGCCACGATTTTCAATATTCACGGCTGAACACTGGTATTTTGTACATATGTCTCTTCCCATGCATAGTTTTGATAAATACATAACCGATCGTCCTCGATTTCCTCGGGCGAGAACGCTGGGCCGAGCTGTCTGCCGGCGCCGATGCAATTTCCAAGCTCCGCCGATTTCCGTGAACACCTCATAACCTTTTTATTGATCCTTGGTATTACGCACGGCCTAAAGCCATTATGTCACTGTTCCTGCACGAGTGGGGTGTTGATGACACGTAGAAGACATGTAAGAACTAGGCTGAGACTGGACCACGAGCTCTTAACCCATAATCATGCCTTTCATACCGGCGAGATCGCCTTCCTTGGCTGCGATTTCGAAGTAGCCGTAGATGATTCTGTTCTTGTTAGCGTTATATCATATTATCTTGTCTGACTGGGAGCACCTTACGTTACTGCGAGAAGAGTACCCGTACCCGAGCCAAGAGCCCCCATCAGATCGCTAGCAACTGACAGAGCGCCTATGCAGGCTCCTCCGAACGCGGCTGCCGTGGGTATGATTCGCTTGAGCTCCTTGTACATGCTCTGATCACGGTGGCCAGCCATTACCAGACCCTGGTCCTTCAATTGCTTGGCGACGTCACGAGGGCTGGAGCCGGATACCTCAATCCAAGTCTTAGAGAAGATAGCACAGGCGCTCAGCATATAGGCGATGTAGACGATCGTGTGAATGGGGTCGAGAAGAGCATCGCGGAAGTTCAACGGGGGCGACATGTAGTAGACGAGACCGGAGATGGCAGAAAGTTGAGCTGAGCCCTCTTTGGCTTCCCAAACACCAAACATGCGAACAAGGAGGTTGTCGGAAAATCGAGAGTATAGCATTTGGCTGATAAGGAAGATGTTGGATGAGAGAGCTGACTGTAGCATGATGGGCATGTTGGAAGTGTAGAAGAGACGGACGGGGTATGAACCACGCGCACCACGTTGGCGCGACGACTTGACAGGAATCTCGACGCGGAAACCCTGAAGGTAGATGACGGCGGCAAACACAGCCAAAGTTGCCAACAGGTTCATGATATTGGGAAGGTTCTGGCGATAGAATGCCTCCTGAAGAGCACGCTGCTTGTTGGGCCAGGTCATCAAGAGGTGGAACAAGGCAATGACAGCTCCTTCAAACTCAGGACCACGACCGGTGTTAATCGAAGTCGGGGAGAAGGCTTTCCACATGATCGACTCGCAGATGTTGGTAGCGATAAACAGGGAAATACCACTGCCAAGACCGTAACCTTTCTGTAGGAGCTCGTCGAGAAGAATGACAATCATACCAGCAATGACGAGCTGGAGGATCAGCAGGAAGACGATGCCAGCGCCAAGATCGGAAGGGGGACCGTAGAGTCCGGTGAAGACGTAAACAGTGGCGGTGCCAGCTGACAGGATGAATGCGAAGAGCTTCTGCGCCGTCTGATAGAGTTCGCGATCGGACTTTAGATCGAGGTTCACGTCGATCATGTGCGTGCCTGCGAGTAGCTGGAAGACCATACCAGACGAGATGATAGGGGTAATGCCCAACTCCATCAGTGTTCCGCGGTTGCTCGCCATCATCATTCGGAGCCAGTATAGGGGATCGGAGGTGTCGGAGGACACAATGCCGTACAGTGGCATCTGGCTCATGACCAAGAAGACCAGCAACGTGAGGCCAGTCCAGAACAACTTTTGATTGAAAGGGACTTTGGTCTCAGGCTGCTGGACCTCGGGCAGGAATGCCACGAAGGGCTTCACCAGGTCGAGGAAGCGCACTACGTAGATATCATTAGTTTGGTGGCATCGCAGAGGCGGATGCGGGTTTGAGAAGCTTACGGCTGCTCATTGTGGGCGACGGCGTGGAGGGGATAATGAGAAACCAACAGATAAAGAAAAAGAGGAGCGACGAATACCCTCTGTTGTCTGTCAAGGACGTCGCAAGTTTTGTATGAAGGAAGAGAGGAGGAATTGGCGACGGAGACAAGATCTGGCATCAAAATTCCAGGTGGGTCTCCCCCAATCTAGAGAGCCCTTTAGTGGAGCTGAGAGCTGTAGCACGTGATCGCCAGTGTCATGATCCGCCCCACTAGTGCAAATAGAGCATAGCGCTGTGCAGCTGCATAAATTAGAAACAGCCTGAGCGCGCTGCCAGCAGAAGCCTCGACAATGTGAGGTACTACTAAATATCATGCATCAATATTGATAAGAGGTCCAAACCAACAATCAGTGGCAATTGCATCTTGGGTAGGTATGAAGGTAGCATGCACTCGCCAACACCATCAAACAGAAAACACTCTATTAATTGAGGGCACTTGTATACATCAGACTACCTATTCTTTCCTTCGTTCTTCAGTGAAATATCCTCATAGCATGCCAATCATCAAATGTTAAAATGTTAGCCCGCACCAACCACCATCTGTAATGGTGGGCGCCTATTAAGCCAATATAAATTCGGGTTAGATTATGCCACATCGTATCACGTCTTGTCCCGTCTGCACCGAATCACTATCTTCCCTCCTCTACTTGCGGTACTGCCATTTCAATGGACGATGAGATTGCGAGGTGGCGTGTATCGTTCGAGAAAGATCGACGAAGACGCAATAATGCCCAGAACCTCGCAGAGAAAGTACAACTATAAGTGTTGCAATAGTATCTTGAAGCTCGTTGTATGTTTAGCTCGCTATTTAGGTTGGAGAAGTAACTGCCTGACTGTCAACTAGATAAGGTAATACATAAATCCAACCACCTACATCTACCTTTGACAAAGTATTAGGTGAGATGACTTCTTGATGTGTTAGTAGAACGTTGGAATTAGCTATCAGTTGGCTAGCCCTTCTGGATTACCTATATGAATCCTTCAGCCGCTATATTGTTGGCGGAGAGAGCTTTCGATATGTGGTGCATTAAACTATGACAAAGGCTGTCTGAACTTGAAAGCCAAGGTATCAGAAAGCACAGAAAACAGTATCTACATCATACCCCTTATAACATGAATACAGCTCCATGATTTCAAGTTTAAACATATAGCCTTATTTCTGAAGCAATCTTGTCCTAATACTTTAAGATAAAGCTAGGAAGAGCGTGTATAGCCCTGCTAACTAATGTACATGAAGAACATATATAAGCTCTGATAGTTAAAATGTCCCAAATATATGCAATTAAGCGTAAAGTGTTATACAGGCCAACAAAAGACGAGATAGTTGCTGGTTCAAGAAGGATAATTCGGTTAGAAAAGTAGGAGATAGGTGCTATAAGTTGTTTGATTCGTGTGAAGATTGTTAAGCTAGTTGATGTTTTAAAGGTTAGAACAATTACAGGATTGGCTGTGAAGCAGTGAAGCAGCCTGCCAAACTGTTCAGGCTGCCCCTATGACGTTCAAAGAAGTATAGAGTGGCTAGATATACAACTTATAACATTATAGCACACATACCATACAACTAGTTGTAGTATTTTCCTCTTACTCATACTTACTTGCTGACCTATCTCACTGTAAGCCCTCCATGACCACTCCATGATAAGTTAAGTACTTACTTAGGTCACTGCGATTCCTGTATGTTTTAGATCACCACGCCGCAGATGAATATGGCACGTGATCCAGATGTTTTGCATGACTCACCGGCATCACTACTTGAGGATGACTTGTAGTGTATAAGGGAAGGAGCTAACTCATACAGGTAGTGTACATGATTACAGCAGGGTACCTACATGTAGGTAGCCAATGTTTGTTGAGTCTTGGAAGTTACCTCTGGACTGGCTATGTGATTTGGGGGTGAATTAGATGACTCAACGAAGTCCGCTCTGTGAAACTGCAGGCACCCTTCGAGTCACCTTTTCAGTACCATTGTGCATTCCGAGGACAGTTGACAACCTAGGCAGCTGTTGTGCCATGTGCAGTTAGGTAGGTTAGAGTGGAATACACATGAATACCTACATGGTGTATTTGAGACGCGTCAATGCCCAGTGCTTGCGCGTAGTTTATATTTACCTACAAAGTAGAACCAGAGGTAAGGTAGGTATAAGTGTCTTAGTGGTAGTACTTCATGTGGATGTAGGGATAATTACAGGCGACAACCTGGTGAAAGTCGGGTGGAAGTTACAGCAAGAGGTTATAGTGGGATCAAGGCTCCTTCTGCACTACCTACCTACTACCTACTTAGTATAGTGGAGTGATTCATGGGCTATACCTCTTTGAGTAAATCCCTAGCCTATCAACGTGTTCTGTTCGCGCTAGAGAGCCGCTTCCATGTTCTGGGTGCTTACATCCGTACTTGTAGTTCGTACTTGCTTAGGTACATTATGTACCTACACCAGAAGGGTACAAGCCGAAAACGTTCCTTATCTAAGTACCTAACATACATGTAGTCTTTCCTGTCGGGTCCTGTTGACCTGTTAACCCTTCCCCAACCACTACAGCTCTTCGGTTGAAAAACCAACGTACTACCTCACTTGCCTGCTCTGCTGGTTACCTTACAGCTTGCCAATAGCAAAGGTGCATGCGCACAACAACCGCCAGGCTGTTATGTACCATATCTATGAAACATCAGTTGTCTTATCCCCCCATATTCTACAGCAATTTGCCTCGCGATTCTGCTGATATAACAGAGACATTGGGCGGGGACCCTGGTACTTGGAGTCGACACCCCGCGAGCTGAGGTGAAGTGAAGCTTGCTGGGCCGTTCGATAGGACAGACAGGCAGGACCTTCGGGACCCAGAGCCAACAACATGAGCTTTGTCTCTTGCTCATGGCCGGTGTGGCAAGTCGATGACTTCACAACATGTTTTCAATCCGAGTAAGCTGTCGCTTTTCCTCATAATTTCCCTAGCTCTTCTGTCCTGTTTGCTAGCTCGCCTGCTGCCTTGTTTGTTCGTTTATACACTCAATACTCTAATCAAGCCCTTCATACTTACCGTGTTTTGACCTTCTACTAATTGTGACCGTCTATGCGATAGTTATCTCAAAATCCTGTTCCCTCTCATCGTAATATGCGTCTCCTTCCTCCTTCTGGCCTTTCAGACAATACACCACAAAGTCAAGTTAAAACGACCCTACGGATACGGTCGAATTGCCGAGCCCCAGGACCATACAGGGATTCCGCCGAGGGAGGACGCTGTGCTGAGTGCCGATGAAGAAGATGACGACCTATCAATTCATGCTGGCGCCGGCGGTCGTCTTGCGCTCGTCAAGACGACCACCAAGGGCTCTATCGTGCAAGCCGACAGCCCACCCGCCCAGTTCTTCGTCGTTGTTTTCGAAGAAGCTTCTATTTGCGGACTTATACTTGTCAACCTTGTCGCTCTCATAACGGAAACATATGCAGGTCGTGGTCGCATTGCTGCTATCGTTGGCTTGCTGACTTGGGCCTACGTACTTGTGCTTGTCACTCTGCGATTGTTTCTTGGGAATACTGTCTGGCGCATTCCTCGCTTATGGTCCCATACAGCTATCATTTACGGACTGCAATGGCTATTTACCGTCGCTATTTTCAGGTCCGTTCTTTTACACGCCAGTTCCCAATTGACTCAGATCCTGATTGTGGTTGAGTTCTCTCTCACCACTTTACTATTCGGCATCGCCATGACCACTAGAAAAGGAAATAAGACGATACTTATGGAATGGGAGGATGATCTTGAGCCGTCGCGAGAGCCATTGGCCTCTCTCTTTTCTCTCGCAACATTCTCATGGATTGACCCTATTCTCTGGCAGGGCTACAAGGAGCCCCTTGAGATAGACAAGGTTTGGAACTTGATCCCGCGTGATAAGGCCGCGATGGTTCTCACCCACTACCGCCAGGTAAAAAAGACAACCTCGCTGGCTTTTCACCTGGCCAAGTATTTCAAAGGCATGCTGATCGCACAATGCATTTGGGCGATTTTTTCCGGATTTTTAACCTTTGCACCGACTCTCTTGCTCAGAGCCATTCTCCAGTATGTCGAGACACCGAACATCGCACCAAGGAATGTTTTGTGGCTCTTGGTGATCCTGCTCCCTGTGACCGATATCCTCCGGTCTATCAGCGACAATCAGGCGCTATGGATAGGCAGGAAGATTTGTATTCGCATTCGGGCTATCATGATTGGGGAGATATACGCCAAAGCTCTCCGGCGCAAAGCCGCAAGTGGTGCACATACAGTCCTCGGTGATGTCGATGGGAACAATGCGAATATTACCAGGCTTCAGAGACTGAAGAGGTTTCTTGGTCTCGGAAAGAAAGGCAAAAAGAAAACGCAGGAGAGCGATGCTGCCACAAAGGATGCGACTAAGGGGAATGACGAACAAGCTAATCTGGGGACAATTATCAATTTGATGTCCGTTGATAGCTTCAAGATATCCGAGTGTACATCATATCTGCACTTTTTACTGGCTTCTGCGCCAACAATGCTCTTTGTGTCGATCGCCCTCTTATGGCAAGTCATGGGACTTAGCGCCATTCCTGGACTCATTGTAATGGCTCTACTACTTCCGGTCAACATCTCTCTCGCCAAAGGTTTCAGTTACACCCAAAAGAAGATCATGGCTGCTACTGACACGCGGATTCACACTACCAACGAAATCCTTCAAAATATTCGAATCATCAAATATTTTGCCTGGGAAGGGCGATTTGGTGCAATCGTTGACGAGAAACGGAAGGCTGAGCTGAAGGCATTGAGAAATCGGTATATTGTTTGGGCTTTTGCAGTTGCTATTTGGAACACGGTGCCGATACTAATCACCTTCTTCTCTTTCTTGGTGTACACTAAGATTGAACGGAAGCCTTTATACCCATCCGTCGCCTTCACAGCCATCTCGCTCTTTCTCCTCCTGAGAATTCCTCTAGATCAGCTAGGGGATATGCTTGCACACGTTCAGGAAGCAAAAGTCTCTGTTGATCGTGTGGAGCAGTTTTTAATGGAGGACGAGACCGAGAAATACCAGCAACTCGGAGAAGATAATGTGGACGAGGAAGGACGCAAGACTATTGGCTTCCGTAATGCCACCTTTATCTGGGGTAGCAAAGATGCCATCGCTTCTGATGGGTCTGTTGCCTTTCGCCTCCTGGATATGAATATCGATTTCAAGATAGGAAAGCTCAATATCATTGCGGGACCTACCGGCTCGGGCAAGACGTCCATGTTAATGGCACTCCTTGGCGAGATGACGCTGATGAAAGGAAATGTCTTCCTCCCTGGTGGTCGCAGCCGAGAAGATGTCAAAACTGACCCTGCTACGGGATTAGCTGATACTTGTGCCTACGTTGCCCAGACTGCCTGGTTAGTTAACGCCAGCATCAAACAGAACATCCTGTTTTCGTCCACATATGACGAACAGAGGTATAAAGATGTGATGGTGGCTTGCGCCCTTGAGAGGGACTTGGAGATTCTGGATAACGGCGACGAGACATTGGTCGGCGAAAATGGTATAACCTTATCCGGCGGTCAGAAACAGCGCATTTCTCTAGCCCGCGCTGTATACTCCAATTCGCAGCATCTTCTCCTGGATGATTGTCTTAGCGCTGTTGACTCCCACACTGCGAAGTGGATCTTCAGCAATTGCATCAAAGGCCCACTGATTGAGGGAAGGACATGCATCCTTGTCACACACAACACAACACTTTGCGTCCCTTTATCTGACTATGTGGTGCTGTTGGATAACGGCAGGGTAGCGGCTCAGGGCCCTTCTCTTGAACTTATTGATTCAGGAAAACTAGGAGAGGAACTTCGAAATAAGTCCGTGCCAGGTTCCCAGCAGGTCTCGCGCGTCCCGTCCCGAGTTCCTTCTAGCGTCGGCGAAGAAAGTGGAGATACTTTGATCGATGATGGAGGGGATGGAAATGCCAATGGAAAGACGCCGTCCAAGAAGCCCACGCAGAAACAAGATGCAATGCAAGAGACCAAAGCTACTGGCGCGGTAAAGTGGCCTGTGATGAAACTATATTTGAGCGCCATGGGTCACTGGTGGTTCTGGGCCGTTGCCGTTGTGGTGTTCTCCACGCAACAGCTTAGCGGTGTCGCTTCGAATCTCTGGATCAAAGAATGGGCGAACCAATACGTATCGGGAGTCGAATCAGTATCTCGCATCCAGTTCAGCATTGCGTCGCAAAATTCCGGTAGTGCCCCGCTCTCTCGTTCTTATGTTGCCTCCATCGCGCAGTATGCAAAGGATGCCGCATTCAGCATGTTTGGGCCGTCCCCAGATTACTCGAGAATGGATGTTCCAGAAGTAAATGTGGACTATTATCTCATCATTCTTGCCCTTATTGGTCTCTCTGGCGCGTTTTTGGCTCTGGTACGAGATCTATGGCTATTCTATGGGTCTCTCACTGCGTCATGGAAACTACACAAGCGACTGATGACTGCTGTCTCCCGAGCGAAGTTCAAATTTTTTGATGTCACACCGCTTGGCCAACTGATGAATCGGTTCAGCAAAGATCTTGAAGCTGTCGATCAGGAGGTGGCTGGTGTTGCGATCGGCGTCATGACTTGTTCGATGGGTATTATTATCACTGTTGTGCTAATCGCGGCTATAACCCCTGGCTTCCTGATTGCTGGCGTTGCCATTACCGTGCTTTTCGCTTTGGTGGCAATGTTCTATCTTCGGTCTTCCCGCGACCTGAAGCGACTCGAATCTGTTAATCGAAGTCCCCTCTTTCAGCAGTTCGGCGAAACCCTATCCGGTGTGACAACTATCCGCGCCTATGGTGATCAACGCCGTTTCATTCGCGACAACCTGGCGAGGATCAACAAACAGTCACGTCCGTTTATATTCTTGTGGGCCGCTAACAGGTGGCTCGCTGTTCGAACTGATGTGATCGGTGATCTCGTCGCTTTCTTTGCCGGTGTGTTCGTCATTGCCAGCCTTGGCAGGATTGATCCCGGCTCTGCCGGTTTATCTTTGAGCTATGCTATCGGTTTCTCCGATAATATACTCTGGTTCATTCGATTGTACGCCATGAATGAGCAGAACATGAACTCTGTAGAACGGGTCAAAGAGTATCTTGATGTTGAGCAAGAGGCAGTCGCGATCAATGAGCAGAATCGACCCCCTATGAACTGGCCAACTCAAGGGGGTGTCGAATTTGTCGGCTACTCTACAAGATATCGAAAAGAACTAGATCCTGTCTTGAAAGAGGTTACTTTCAAGATTGAGCCAAGACAAAAGGTTGGCATTGTGGGCAGAACTGGTGCTGGAAAAAGCTCGCTTACGCTTGCACTTTTCCGTGCACTTGAAGCAGAAACAGGCAAAATACTGATCGATGATGTTGAAATTGGTATGATTGGTCTTCAGGATCTTAGACAAGCAATCACCATTGTCCCTCAAGATCCTACGTTATTCACTGGCACAATTCGAACCAATCTAGATCCGTTTGACTTGTACACCGACGACGAAATATTTTCTGCGCTTAAAAAGGTGCATCTAATTGGCACATCCGAAGCCGTACTGGCATCTGCACAGACGGCACTGGTTGAACAACCCACAAGCACCGATGCAGATGACCAGATACCGTCAGGGGCCTCCACGCCGAGTGCCACCAATAAGAACGTTTTCCTTGATCTCTCGTCACCCGTCGCAGAATCCGGCACAAATCTTTCTCAAGGCCAGCGACAACTTCTTTGTCTCGCACGTGCCATGCTCAAGGCCCCAAAAGTCCTCGTCATGGACGAGGCTACGGCATCAATTGACTACACCACCGACTCCAAGATTCAGGAGACCATCCGAGAACTGGACACAACCATTATCACCATAGCACATCGGCTCGCCACTATTGTCGACTATGACAAAGTATTAGTTTTAGATCATGGGGCGGTAGTTGAGTACGACCATCCCCATGAACTCCTGAAGAAGAAGACTGGCACCTTCAGGAGCATGTGCGAAATGAGCGGCGACCTAGATAGCCTACAAAAGGCTGCAAAGAAAGCATGGGAAGACAAGCGACTCGTGGACGACGAGTAGAAAAACATGAGAACTTGTCTATCTGATGGGGTGGCATGCAAAATTGGAGATAGGCTATGTGTTTGAGAATCGCTCGACACAGCGCCTCTTGGTTTTCAATATATACTTGGTGTTTGGCTGATCAATGGTCGACTAGGGCATCTACTTTTCAGTTGTCTACCTTGTCAGTGCGCGTTAGCATTGTAAAAAAACACACACAATTCGTTCTCGGTCATACATTAGTCAATAAATATCATTGTGAGCTATCTATAAGTTCGACCAGTGACGCACACATTCCTCCTGGCTCGCCACTTCGCTTGTAGATTGAGATGAGTCGCAGCTCTCAAGATATACTCTAGATACGGTCGGTGTAAGCTAATGCCGTGTTAAATTCGGAGGGGGAGGCTATGGACCTGGTGTATATCTGCGTTAATGATAGCTCGCTTAATGCAGTACTATTTGTACAGCTACAGTGTCATGATGACGTCTATTAACAAGGGTGGTTTCTTTTTAGACCTTAATGGTACAAATATTTTACAGTATAATCTATCTTACATGGCAGCCTCAGAATCTGACGGGTATTCGCACAGCTGGCACGTCGCCCGTCTGTGTACCCGCGGACATCACGGGCACGAACACGGCCATCATGCGACGCCGTTCGAAATCCCATTCCGAGCTTACGTAGCGGTATCGGGCGGACGCCGGCACGAAGCCGTCGGGGGCGCGGCCGTCGTCCTCGAGGTCCGCGAGCGCCCGGAGCGCGCCCAGCATGCCCGAGTTGGTCCACAGTGCCTGGCGGCGCGTCATCTCGCCGAAGACGCGTAGCGCGCGGACACGCGTCTCGCGGTCGCGGCACTTGCTCACGGTGAAGGTGATGATGTGGAAGAGATCGACGTCGAGCGTGAAGCGGAGGTGGCCCTGCTGCTGCAGCTGTGGCAGGCCCGACGACATCATGCGCCGGTATGTGGCGACGATGTCCTTGAACATGGGGAGATACGCATCGTACGCGAGATCCGAGGCGTCGAGGAAGCAGTTCAGGAATATGATGGCGGTCTGCGCGTAGACCTTGGTGGTGCAGAGGACGGCGGACTCGGGATGCTGGGCGCAGAGGTCGTCAAGGATGGGCAGCCACTGACACAGCTGGACGAGGTAGTGCGCGCGCTGCGCGAGGACGGCGGTCCCATGGGCCATCGCCATACCGGAGTGGCCTGTCTGCACGCGCATCATGAACTGCCCGAAGTCGCTGGAGAAAGCGTTCCAGAAGACCTGCTTCGTGCGCACGGGCGCATCGAGAGAGGGGAGCTCGAAGTGCCGCACGCCGCCCGTCCTGTTCGTCGCCGTCGTCCTCGCGTATGCGTCGCCGTCGCCCGCGAAGAAGGGACATAAGCCCCATATCAGGCACATGCGGTCGAAGGCGAGCTGGATCTCGTGGAGCTCGTCGTCGGGGACGAGCTTGGGGTTGCCGTCGGGATTGATCTGGGATAAGGCGTCGTCGAGAATCGAGACGCCGCTGGCGAGGATCCGGTCCGCCTCGCCGATGTTCCCTTGGACCAGCTCGAAGACGGCGAAGAAGAAGGTCGCGGTCAGGCTCGACCGCGCGGTGGAAGACGTCACGCCCTCTGCGGCGAGGGATCGCCGGCAGAGACTGATGGCCGCCGTATAGTGGCGCAACGCAGCCTTTCCGTGCTCGCTCTTGCCGGATACGGATACCAGTCCCGCTGGCGCGATGTCCTCTCTCTCGTCCCCGGCCGCGAGAGCTGTCTCTGTTCGCCCCTCTTCGTCCGCTGTCGCTGCCCCGGCTGTGCTCTCTTCTGCTGCCGTTCGCGACGGGGACGGATATCTCTCATCCGATACTTGCTGCGACTGCGCGCACTCACATTGCTGCTTCTGTTGCTGCTCGATATCCATGAGCATCGCAGCGGCGCCGAGCGCGGCATGCTGCACCATCTTATCGACCATGATCTCCCGCAGGATCGTGTGTCGCCAGTACTCTGCTCCGCACCACACACCCAGGTCCTCAAGCATCTGGCACCTGAATCGATCGAAATACAGAGCGTCTTGCACGTCGAGATACGCGGGGGTCAGAGATGCCCGGGCGAGGTCTACTACTACACCGTCGCCGCCGTCGCCGCCGCCCCCGGCCACCCGGCGGCCACCCGGGACCGCGACGGCCGGTTTCGGACGGAGGAGCAGATGCGCCGCGGCGGGTCTATCGCGATTCCTTGAACGGCCATCGGAGCTGCTGTCCGTTCGCCCGCTTAGCTGCTGCTGCTGCTGCTGCTGCTGCTGCTGCTGCAGATCGGCGCAGTTCTGGTACCCTGTACATTTATGCCCGGACTTGATGCATCGCGCGCAATGCGGCTTGGCCTCGTCGCACTTGACCCTTCGCTTCTTGCATGTGAGACAGCCCGTGCGTGCCTTTGCGTGCGTGGCGCGGCGCTTTACTGGAGGTGTGTTGCGTTGTAGTAGGTCCCAATAGCTTCCGGGGATGATTGGCATGCTTTTCTTCGTGAATGATTGATGGGATTGGGGCAGCTAGATACATGTAGTGAGTAAGTACATCGCTAGAATACCAGGTGTAGCATTGCATTCAACGTTGCATGCCTACATAAGGTACTAGTAAGTACCTTATCTCACATATATAAGTAACTGCTACCATTGAAGTGACGCATTAGATGCTAAGTTTTGTACGAAGTACCTGTGTCATTGAGTGCCGAATAGTCCGGACTTTGTACTTTTGTACCCACCCGGAGAATCACTCCATCCGTCTCTCTATTTCGCAGTACATATCGTCTACATCCACATCCACGATTTCGACGTGGTTTCCTTGTCGAGACGCATTGCAAGCGGCACCTACTATGAAACAAAAGAGAGCCTCCGCTACCTCTGCGGACCGTCTAAGCTGGACGGCGACTCATACGCCAGGCTTCTTCGAACATTCCTCCTTAGATGGAATAAATATCGGTCATGCGCTATACGAACTAATCCAGGAGCCCTGTTTGGCCCAACGTCAGCCGACCTTAGAGAAGAGTCTGGCTTTTGTGTGCCCTGCTGCCTTTAGAAGACGTCCACTAAGCCATCTTCCCGTACCTAGTGCTTACGATATTATATATGGCCTACTACGGAAAACGTCTGTAGCCGTGTTGTCGTCATTTGGTGCCCTTCCGTTCCGAGTCCCTCTCTGCTATTAGCTTTCTTCTCTTTCTCTGCCTTCTCTCTTATAACGCCGCTCCTTTCCGCTCGACGTGTTCGGGAGAATCGTTGATCTCGTGCGCGAACGTCGTTGGACAATAATTCGAGCAGGGGTGCTTCGAGAAAGTAGAAGCGGGATCAGGCCAACTTGTTTACCCTCGCCGTCTTAGAATCTCCAATATGCGTGAGTTAATATCGAAGTTTCGCTATAAATGTTTCTTTAGCGCCCATAAACTTGATATTTTAGGACTGATTACACATGAAGATGGCAATAGCCAGCGTGGTTGGAGAACTTTGGGATTCACCATAATAACTTCTTTAGTTAACTAGTGTAGGCTGTGTTTGAAAGGGGAGTCGCCGTGGTAACGGCGGCACACAGACGGAACACACAGCAATAGTGCAGGATTCACTTACATGCACCAATATCACAAGAATGGAAATTTCACCAATGGCGAGTACCGTTCGTGCCATTTCTAGCCTGCTCTAGAAGCTCCAAAAATGTTGTAATACTGATGTAACTGAGAACCGCACAACTGTCCATGGGCTCCTGGCTGACCTTTCTCTCGTTTTGTCAGACTATTCTGTAAAGGAGTGCACTCGATATAGCTATCTGTATCTACCGACGCCGAATTCTTTTGACAAGCATTGGAATACAGAAGGTTACCATAGACTCAAGTAGCCTAGGGGGCTACTTCAGCTAGGTAATAGTTCAATAATAGATTGATCAATCTGTCGAGACTAGACATACCAACCCCTCTACTCTCCGTTTCGAACCGGCTATGTGTGACTGATCAATCCAGTCCGTAGCCAATCGATACACTTTAACCATGAAAAAACATGCGGGTGGAACGGGTCACAGAGCAAGTGAGAAGACAACGAAAGAAGACATAAGTTCCCATAGCTGGCTGGCTGTCGCGGGCATAATGCCAGTCCTTTTCCCTCTTACATAGCACTCCTGAATTCCAGACCCGGACCCCCCAGCTTCGCAGCCATACCATCTAACCCATCACGCAAACATCAAGAGCCCACGTTGTCCCGACGCCGAGCCATAAGCCCGACAGTTACAAGGCTAGCTCTAGGGCAAGGAGTAGCATTGGTAGGAAACGGCGCGGTCGTCGAAGCTGCCTAGCGAGAGCAGGCCCGGCGGGCCCGGCGGGATGTTGAGGCTGCTTCCTGACAAGGTCCCGTTGCAGTCTGCATTGCTGTTGAAAATAAAATAAAAACCCTCGTCAGCGATTTCTTCTTCAGCCTCTCCGGATTTAGGTGTACGTGGTAGTGATCGCGGATCGGCAGGGTTTTGCCATGAACTTTGAGCATTGGGTTGGGGTTGATGTTAGGAGTAGGAGCAGGATTAGGGGCCGTTATAAGTGATGGGACCATAGGTACGGAAAGGAAAATATTTCTGCCTAAAAAATAGCCTCTAGGCTCGGTCTATGAGGGAGAGAGGGCTAGGAGAGATAGGGCTTAGATAAGAGGATGGAGAAGATGGACTTGGGTGAAAGAAAAAGAGTGAAAGATGGACGGAGAGAGGAAGGAGAAGAACAAGGGAGAAAGAAACGAGGATAATTTCCAAGAAAATGTCAGTAAACTTTGCAACTTACGCGAACAGCGTGCAGTTCCACTTCGAGTAAGAGCGAGCAGACGATACACCTTGCGGATTGCCGACGCGCAGGTCTTCGGGGAGAGGATCTAACGCCGCGGCGCAGTCAGCCAAGGAGTAATCCCTCTTCGCCAGTCTTTCGGATCACGTTTTGTGAATAGGTAGGAATAGTGATACAGTCTTTGAATGAGAAAGAAAGAAGGAAGCAAAGAGGCAGCGCGGGGAGCGAAAGGGGTGAGATGAAAAGGAGAAAGAGATGAGGAAGACGAGAGCATACAGCACGGCGGCCCCCCGTAGCCGCCCACGGTCGTCAGGTTCGCCAGACGCTCGCAGGCGCAGCCGGCGCAGTCGTGGTTGAAGTCCGGATTGGAACAGAGATAGAGATCCATTGCGTCTTCGTTTTGTTGCCTGGGCTGGATGGCGGCGACCGCTACCGCGAGTCCCAGAAAGCAGATCTTGAGGTTCATGACTCTCGATCGAGTAAAGACTAAGTAGAATATATAAAAGGAGAGAATAGGTTTCTTGAAGTCATTAGGGGGCGGAAGGAAGGAAAGGCAGTGTTAAAGAAACGCTTCGGATAAGCCAAGTGTGAAAAAAAGGTCGACGATGGTGGTGGATATTTATTGTGGTTACAGAAATGGGAGGGAGGGAGAAATATAGATAATCGTCATAGACCCTAAAGACCGTGGAAACCAGACAACGCCGAGGGGCGCCGGTTCTCTTCCTGTCGACGAACGGGTGGCCCATCTTGTTATGGGCTTCGCGACACGGGAGGGCCGACGTCTCTCGATCAAAAACTGTTGTCTCAAGATACAAATACCTGTGACCAATTCATAGACAGACCTGCACGACGCTGTGGGAGAGGCGCTCGCTACTTCGAATGCCTATCACTAGTCGCGATATTACGTGGTTTTAAGAACGTGAGCCTCTTACATGTCTAAGTGTAGCTTGATGGGACGATGATCTGTATTTCGATGGTAGTAGTATACAGTAGGCCGTACACTACCTTGCCCATCTAACAGAGCTACCTCATGTCTGCCTACCCTCAGTGGTACCTACATAGTGTGTGTGTAGTAGATACGCCTCCTAGGTAGGTTCTAATAGGCTCTGCACTGGTAGGAGTAGGATGTGTACAATGATCACGGTTTGGTGGTAATCCACTCATCTTTTCCATTGCCTTATGATACGAATGGTAGACTGCTATTATACTCTAGTTCACTCGATGACCCCTCCTCAACTTATCTCATACTGGATTTATCTTGCTGTTAGGAAGCCTCGATCTTCGAGCCGAGTAACTTACGCAACGAGCAACAGTTACGTTGAATCAATTCGATAAGGACAGATCCGGCAACTGTAACACTCTGCTAGCGAAAGTCTTGTTTAGGGGTGCTATGTGGTGCGAAGGGCCTCCAAGACACATAAATGAGACGATGTTTGACGGCTGAAGAGTATAGTGGTTCAATGAGTGTTCACTGGTGTGACAGCGTAATAATCTATGAGTGAATGAGTGGCTATCGAAAGTAAAATCTTTGTGACGCGACACGTCATAGTCCAATCTCCGATCTTCCCACAATATGATATATTGCAACATTTCCTGTACTAGATGTTAAAGCAAGAAGATAGAACGAGAGACAACTGGTCGGGGATCCAATCATAAATAACTCTGTGGCCTGCCCTACATATCCTCACCAACTCGAATGCTATTGCCACCGGCCCAGTCGTTCCGTTCGTAGAAACGGAAAACCAGTTGATAATCATCGAAGTCGTGGACAATGCGATCAACCCGTCGGTAACCCTGAATCTTCTCCATGCGTTTGCTGCGAACAAGGTTCACTGGCGCCTCATCGCCGTCATATCCCTGGGTCGATTTGGCTTCAAAGAGAGTGACACTGAAGCGGCCAGGCTTGAAAATGCTCACGACGTGATCGATAATCTCGCATGTCTCACGCCCGTTCTGTCCACCGGGAACGTTGGTCTCAAACGAAGCAAATGAACAAATTGGCTCTGGGGTGACATGGACAGTGAAATAGTGGGTCGACTTTGAAGCATCGCTGTCTTCATGATGTTGAGGAGCAGGAATAATACCGTTCGCAGAAAAGCCGCACGGAGAGAATAGGTAGGCGTCAACCCGCGCATCCGGATATTTCGAGGTGGGATATACCTCTGAAAGACCACAGGCATCCGACACCACTGTTCCCAGAGCGTGGCCTTCGGTCGTCATGCATTCCGCGTCGACCATCTCAGATACCGGAGTATAGGAACTGTGCAAGTCGGAGTCGCTACCATTATCGAAGACATCAAGGGCATCGTCGGCCACGCTCTCCGCGGTACTGTTTGTTGCGAAAGTGATGGTACTCTCCGACAAATCCCCAAGGCTCGCCATGGCCATACTACGGGCCTCCTGAGCTTGCGAATAGAACCTGTTGCTCGCGACCGCACTCGCGTGCTCCAGATAGAACTGCTTCGCATTCTCAGGGTCCAGATCCGTCATCAAAATCTCCAGAGTTTCGTCATTGCTCTCCAGTCCCCCTTCGAAGAAGGAGGCTGCTTTGGTAGGTATCTTGGACGAGTGGGGTTGGCATGCTAGCCCTTTGTCTCCATCCGGAGTTCGAGGAGGAGTGGCGATGGTGTCTGGCGAGATGATATACAGGTACCAGTGATCGCCATTCATCTTGCCAACCATATAGGCACTACCGCCCTCGAACATATCGTCCAGGTACTTGACTTCCTCTTTCCAGCTCCTGTGGGGCCCACGCTGCTTATCAGGGAAGAGGAAATTCTTCCTAGAATAGAAGACACGGTAGGGCGACGCAGCGGTGTGGATGTCATCCAGAGACGTGGTATTGTGGAAGGGGAAGCCGGCGTGTTCGGCAGCAATGCGCAGAAGCCTGCGAAGGCCTAGGAGCAGCGTGGTGGTCCCACAGGTCTTCAAAATAAGCTTGTGTGGGAAGACGAACATGCTCGATTCGGAGAGAAGATAGGCGTCCATATGCTCGGCTTCAAGCACAGAGAGAATCTTGCAATTGACCATGTCAAGCATATCAACCCAGGTCTCGCTCGAAACCGCCTTCAAGCCATTGGGCTTGGCGCCGGGCGGCAAACAATGAGGGTTGGGGGCGAACCAAACCTCAAGCAACTTCTCTGGGCCTATAGCGGAATACAACCGTCAGCTACGAGGTTGCTGGTAAGGCTCAAAAGGGGAGAAGGGGGTCGGCAGGGGGCGTACCTTCAAAGGCACTGCTGGAGTCTAGATCCGCAGCAACATCGTGATTAATAGTCAGATGGGGTGTGGCCTCAGACGGCGAGAACGTATAGTTGGAAGGAATAGCGAGGTTCACCATCTCCGTGTAGCCTGCTTGGCGGGCGAGAGCCGGCTGGATATGTTGCTAGCGGGGGCCGGGTGGACGTCAAGCTGTATGCCTGCAGGGGCAATGCTGCTGCGGAGCTGCTGCGGAGCACTGACTGACACCCAAACGAACCTTGCGGCGTTCGTTTGAGCGAGTAGGCCCACAGGACGGTGGGGAGCGACGAGTGCTGGCGGAAGCCAGCTACAATGAGGGGGAATGGGTGGTTCAAACGTCTCACAGAGTGGACGTTAGGGAGGTCGGCCGCGGAGGGGGAGGAAGAAGTCCTTTGGCCAAGGAATGGTGACCAGGAGGGCGGCCTCGTTCTGGCAGAAACCGATACCTATGGCGGAGTATCGGACCTAGCAGACGAGGATATCTGCGAGCCTAGTTGGGCTAGAGAGCGGGATCGAGGGAGGCGGAGCGAGGGCGACGAGGGCGACAATGGCGATGCTTCGATTGGGCACAGTCGGAGTGACGGTTCAAGTGACGATTGGGGGCGAGTGTTATCTGGGCCTGTTGCAGACAAAGCGTCTTGATCAGCGGACAGCTCTCTGTGTGGACGGGGGCGTCGAGACCAGCCCTGCCGGGCGGCTGCTGGCCAAGAGGTATGTTGCATCATCTGGAGCGGAGAGGCAGGGAAGCAGGGAAGCAGGGAGAGTTCGTACTTGGCGGGCTTGGAAAGAAAGCGTAGAAGTTGGACGGGGTTCATGGAAGACCACACGTGCGTCGGTAAGGTTCGTGGGTATTCCTGCTGTCACCGAGGACGAGCAGTCATGCGCCTATTGTGCGGGACGGCGAGACGAGAAGTGCTGGACACGCAGTGGCATCGAAGTCGGGGAGACTGTTCGGCGGAAGGGATCGTTGCTCGTGGTCCGTCGTAGTTGTTGTCGCAGTTGTGGTCGTTATTGTCGTAGCTGTTATGGTTGTTGTTGTGGTTGTGATATATATATATGGTTGTTGAAACGAGTTTGTGTTGTATTTTTTCTTGTTTTGGGGTTTTATGTTGAGTTTTTGTGTCGTGTGACCACCAAACCTTGTCAACAACAACAACAACAACTGTCCAGTTAGTCAAGGGTTAATTGAAGGTCTGAACTTCTGGTTTGAAAGTAGGGAGGGAGAGAAGATGGAGTGGATGCACGCAGTGGGCTCTCGAAAGTCTCGTGCGAAATCTTGTGGGAAATGGTTATTTTTTTAAGAAAAAGGGGGGCGATCGGAAGAGGCGAATTGGTAGAATCAATGGTGGATCCTATTGGTGTTGGCCAACTTCAGCACACCTATGAGAGGTAGTTAAGTTGTGAGACCGCTCTTTCTGGTGTGTATTGCCCTGTGAGGGGGGGAGCTAGAAAATAGTAGGGAGAAAAAAAAAAGAACCGTCGGATGTGAGGTCACACTTTGCATGGGTAGGTCCCGAGGTCGCTATCTAACCCGGTCTAGTCGGCCGAGTGAGGTGAGGAGGGGTGACAAAGGAGTGGAGCGCATAGGTACATGTCGTACATCATAGGGCCTGACATGGATGTACCTGCCATCCTGTTCTCCCATAGGTAGGTACATGTATGTTTGAAGTACCTGGCCTGCCTCTTAATCTCGAAAACCCCAATCGGTCAAGAGATGTCCATTCAATCTTGCATGTGCAGGTGGTCGGTCAGTCGCCATTATATTGGGTTGGGGCATGCGTGTGTGTACCTATGTATTTACTTACCTTCAATGTTGATTATGCGCTACCTACTCTACGAAGTACTACCTAAGGTACGAAGTACATGTATCTACAATACCTGTCCATCGTCGTATAAGTGCTCTACATCCGTACCTCATATTATCGCAAATCGTAGATCATGTTTCCAGAAACAGTTCCAAACCCGGGAATTCGAATACACGATGCATAGTGATGGTGGAGATATTATTAGAACGTCTCCCCTCATCTATCTTAGTATTGTACCAAAGCAGGCTGGCTAACGGGCTACGGGTGAGCTGAATAGGCTCAGCGTCGCATCGCCAGTCCCATGAGTGCCCAAAAGTAGGGCCGAAGAGGCGCTTCGAGCATCTCATTGGCGAATCTCGATGGGTATTTATTTGCCCATACAGCACAATCACAGTCCGGTCCGAGTCGGAAAGTCGCTCTATGACTCCCTCCGCGGCATCTGATCCCTTCGTCCATCTTACCGCCAATGCGACCATAGGTGATAACAATCATAGCCCAATATTCCCGCCTTAAAACAGCGTGAGCTGGCCCATTAAGCTGTAGGTAATATCAGGAGTTCGGGGAGACGGCCTGATAGCAAGGCGAAAGACGGCAGATCCGGGAAATCGTCACGTGGATCGTGTATGTTGCGCGCCGTGCTTGTTGGCTTCACCTTGCCCGCGTTCAGACTACCGCCGTTTCTCCTAGTATATATACTTAACTCATCATCAAATTGGAGTGTTAATTGGGCTCGAGGAGCATGCGCCCACATTGCGTCACTTTCAGGCTCATGAATGCAGCTCGCTCGATTTGTGCTCCGCTTGGGCTCTGCGTCTTGGAGATCTCGGCTCCGCCAGTGCTATGTCGCATCGGCTCTTGATAAGCGATTAGGCTGATTCAGTGACGTGTGACGTTGGCAGTCATCCAGCAGCGGTCACGATATCTTGCGTTATCTTTCGAAATATAGGCTCGAGCGAGCAGCCTCGATATCTCTCCGCCAACAAGCTGGCCTCTTTGGTCACCTCGCCGGTGGAGCTATCGTTACCGTTCTGCGGGCCCTTGGAAAAGTCCTGCCCGTTGATGACTGTCCCCTGTGGGTATTCCGGCCTCCTCCCAGTCTCGATCAACATGACAAACTGTGGATCAATAGGAACCCTGCCAAGAAACGGCACGTTAAAATCGGCCGCCATCACCTGGCCGCCGCCTTTGCCGAAAATATCCGTGCACTCGGCGCAGTTGGGGCAGACGAAGCCGGCCATGTTCTCGACGACGCCGAGGACAGCGATGCCAGTCTTGGCACAGAAATTTAGTTCTTTCCTCACATCTGCGGTCGCTACGGCTTGAGGCGTCGTGACCACGACCGCGCCGGCGACCTGGCCGGACCGTGCCTCTTTTAGCAGTGTCTCCGCGAGAGATATATGCTCATCCGATGTCCCTGGTGGCGTGTCGATGAGGAGATAGTCCATTTCACCCCATAGTACATCCGAAAGGAACTGTCGGATCATGGCAGTCTTTTTGGGCCCTCGCCAAACGACAGCATCTCCCCTTGCCCGTAGTAGGAACCCTAAGCTCATGCAGCGTAATTCGCCAACGCCCTTTTCCGGATTTGCCGCGTGGACAGACACTGGAAGCCAACCTCCCGGGGCTTGCGTAACTTTTGCATCCTCGATATTGAACATGCGAGGCATCGAAGGACCTGTGAGATCGACATCGAGAACGCCGACGGAGTGGCCGGAAAGGGATAGCGAGAGGGCTAGCTGGGTAGTGACGGAAGATTTGCCAACGCCCCCTTTTCCGGAAAGAACCTAAAGGGTTCAAATGAGATCCAACGTTGAGGCTTATTCATGGGTAGAGAAAAACGTACCAAAACAATGTGTTTTATCCTGGTAAGTGACATTTTGCTTTGCAGTCAGTCTTTCGGTGCCAACCTAGTTCTAGGTCTTGATAGAGGAACTTGAGGAAATAAAAAGAGAGAAAGACAAATGAGTCGTGACAAACGGCGAACGATGTTTTTCTACTTTAAGCAGTTAGCTGGTCTTGCCCGAATCGGGGACGCATTTATCAGCAGAAAAACGACGCCTCAACCCACTCTCTCACATCTTGACCCCTCTAAACGGTACCGATGACGCAGGTTGCTCTTTGCAATGCCTACCATCAGAAAAGACAGGTTGGTACCTACATGTACTGAGGTACTTTCTGGCAATACTTTGTATCGTACCGGGAACTTTGCACACTACATACGAAGTACACCCATAGTGTTACTCAATGTGGTGTAGGCAGGGGAAAGGTGGATCTTGAGTCGCTGAATATAGGTATGTTAACGAACTACTAGGGAGCTGCTAGATTGGTCGTGTGATTCGTACCAGTACTTGTATGGAAGTAGACTAGCCGTGCTTCTAGTGTAGTACCTACTTAAATAGTATCCTTGTTGATTGATGGTCGCATTTTGCTTCGAATGAGATGCCCCTGGACGTACTTGTTTCTCCCCCGTCAAATTCGATTCTTTTCTTCAATTGACCTCATTCTGCAGACGAACCAAGCCATCTGGTGTTCCGAAATCCCAACTAGATACTCTATGTAGAGCCTCTCTTTAGATGCAACCTCGGTCTACTGCGAGTCTCTCGATAGAGCATCCCGATCCTGCCGCACACTCCGGTGCTTCGGGCGTCGTGTTCAACAGTGTTCGACGATGAAAGCTATTGGACGGAAAGATGGACGATCCTTGGGGCTCGCCTTGGGCGTCGACCGATGTACCGTTGGACAATGATCCTCCTCCGTCGTCTCGAGCGAACAACCTTCTTAGCCCACCACCCAGAGCCTTTTTCGGCAGCGGGACGACGGCTCTTTCGGCCCAGTCACCTTGGTCTGCGAGCCACGACGAGGATGGCCTTGGTGTATGGGCTACGGCCGAACGAGCAGATGGTACGGACAGCCAGAATGAATGGAGCACCTGGGCCGAGTCAGGCGTACAGCCGGTGCGCCTGAGCCCAAGGCTCAGCAGTTCTGGCAAGGAGAGTCCTCTGGCCTGGCCTGGGAATGGCGCCGCATCCCCAGGTTTTATACCAAATCCCCGATCGCGAACGCCCTCCACCCTACGGCACCATTCGCCAGACCCATGGGCCGCCGAACTATCATTGACGAACAGGTCCGATGTTGAGCTGCCGAGTTCCCTGCAGGTTATAAGCAGTAACGCCCCGACGGTCGAATCCGAACAAGCCGAAGCCTCCCAAGCATCCCCAATAGTTACGGGAAGTGGAACAGGGTGGGACAAAGAAAACCAGGAATGCCCAGTCGGGGAGGCTTTTGCTTCGGACGGTGTTCGGCCGGGCAGGCTGAACGACTGTGCAGACATCGGTTCAAATCTCGCTCCAGCAGTATACGAGATCCCATCTAGGCCATCATCAGCGTGCACAGTTGATAGCCACAGGGAAATCGAGCGCCAGGACTCCCCAATTACTTCCATAGATGAGGATCGAGGTACCCGAGTGCAGCACGATTTGCAGAAGACATCTAGAAAGGTACAAGAGTTAGTAGGCATATTTGATGGTCTGACTAGAGCCGCATCAGAGGAACCGCCAACTGCAAGCCGACGGGGGACGCCGCGAACCGCAAGTCGGGAGAGATCATTGGAGCGGACTGATGTTGAAACCGACGATGACTACATTGGTGATGGAAATAGAGCTGATTTTGGAAGCTTTGAAGATCCATTAGGCAATGATGCCGGAGCCATCCAGTCGCCTGGCGAAGCCTCTAGTTCTTCAGAATATCCACTGATGCCTAACACGGAGCTCAAAGATGTTTTACCTCGGAAATCTACAGATCTAGGAAAGGAGGACCACATAGCGATCACTGCAAACACCAGAGTCCAATCTCAAAAGGTGGCCACTAAATTTCGGGGTATTACTTTTGATCCAAATCTACTTTTGGTGGATAAACTGTTTCCCCATCTCCCTGATTCACTTGCTAGTGGCTCTACGGAATCCTGGGAGATGCCAGATCAAAGTATGAATGATAGTTTCAGCACGATTTCTGAACGAAAAGCATGGTATCGCATCTCTCGCTACGGGTCCATGCGCAAGCACAATTCTGGCGACGACGAAAATTACCATGGAGTAACCTGGCCGACATCTCATTTACACAGTGACACTATCAAGATTGTTCGGCGGTGGATGGAGCAAGACTCGTATGCCGGAAGAGCTACTTTAGGGGGCACTACGCGAACTGGCTTTTTCGACTGGGATTCTGATGCCGCCCCTGTCAAATTGGACGAGGTCTTCAGACGTAAGAAACTCGTGACAAATCACGCACGAGTATCATCTATTCCACCAAACGACGGCGCGATGCGGACTACACCAACGGATGGGCGCCCGTACAGGAACTCGACAGGTATTTTACTCTCCACAGAATTAAAATCAGCTGGCCTGCCGAATATGTCAATACCTGGTTTCGACTGGAGCCCCAAGTCCAGAATAGTTCCTTCTGTGACCGGTTTCTCTCATAGTCATCAAACCAAAAATCCTGCGCCTGTGCCTATCCAAACCACATTCGCGGATGAAGATGAGGATTGGGGCGAAATGGTTTCTTCTCCGCGCGCCGCTGAGCCAGCTGTTTCCCCTCCTTCCATTCCTGAGGCACCCAACGAAAGCCACAGGCCAATAGCTAAACATTCACTATCGATATCTACTGTCAACCAATCTACAGAGCCCAGAGAATTCGTATCCGAGGACGCACGGCCGGCACCATCGGATCCATGGTCCTTTCCCGGCACTTCGGTACCCGACAGGCCAAAACAGATATCCGAGTTACCAAAGGGACACGACTTCGAGACAAACACACCATTATCCGGTCAAGACTCGCTCAGCCGGAGATCGACAGTCCAATACGAACCTTCTCGCGAGAACATGATAAATAGCCAATCAACAATTGACGGAGCTTCGCCCGCAAGTGGGCCACCGCCAAAGAAAACTACAGCAGCCCCTACCCCGACTGATTGGCCGAGCCACGAGAGTCAAGACGATATCATTGTACAAAGAATTCTAAAAGGTTTACCAGACCTGTCGTACATGCTTCGATAATCAATTCATAGGAGCCCATTCCCCCTCCATGTATAAGCATTCGCACTTATTAAAGTTTTGTGTCTCAGCAGAGCTGTATACCAGCCAGCAGTTATATGTACAAAAAGGCATTGGATGATTCATTGGATAATATTGGCAAGCGGGTGTTGGCGTTGACGTTTTGGGTATTTGCTTCGATGTCTAGGCAGTAGCATCTGATGAAGAATGCTCGTGTGGCCTACCAATATAAACTGGCATCGCTATTTCAGCTGCTTCTTCCATTGATCATGCGGAATACTTGCCTAGTAGGAGAGTGGCTCGTAATGTTTTTCATCCAGTCGCCTAGATGAATTCCGTATCATGTCGCAAAATAGTAATAGTCTGTTGCTAATCTCTGAGACATGAGTAGCAGTTGAAGTCCCCCATCGAGCAACCGCCCGACCGCCTGGTGCTCGTAGCCGCCTTCGACTGGAATGCTGGCGCCATGCCAATCATTCCGACAAGCGCCGCAACGAGTTTATAGAAGTCTTACTTATAATTAGTAGCCATCAAAACTAGCGCTCCCAAGCCTATAACGCCAGCTTGTAAGTGCTGTGAAGCTGAGTTTCAGCATAGCTCAGCCTTCTTGTCGCAGACCACGCACGAGGGTCCCGAGTGCAGCCTTTCCGATAAGTCATCCCAACCTCCCCGTTGTAGAGCTCATTCCATGCTATGGCCAGCATCATCGTATGCCTCTGCCTGTCATGTCCTGCCCCTCTGTTTGCGCGATTATGAATAGGAGCCAAAATGAGTTTCGTGTGGTATTGTCGGTCTTTTTCTTATTTCTTTTCATCTCGTTTCCAGTTATTATTATCAAGTTTTCATGATCTCAAGGTTCCTGCAACCAAGACGTACGTGCCGTAGTCAAGTTAAGCTTAGTTATATCTCCCCCTGCCCTTACGGGCATGAGACCGTTCTATCCCACCCTTGGCTTTCTCGTCACTGTCAAGCCGCCAACTCGTCTTGCTGGAGCCGAGTCTACGCGGCTATGATTCACGACATTGAATCAAGTTCGATATCTGCCTCATCGAGCGAGGCTCACGCACGGCTACTCTACGAATCCCTCGAACAATACAACCGAGAGCAGAAGAAGAGACGACGGCCATCAGTCATCCTCGGTGCGCTACTTCTTCTCTTCTTCTGCTCAGCGTGCGGCATAACCTTGGCAATTGTGCTTATGGCCAAGGTAGTAGAGGTCGAGGCCGCATGTCTCTCGCGGGATCTCATCTTGTTCGCCGGCATTATGTCGCTGCTTTACCTTGGTTTGCATATCAAAGGGGCTCGGAGAGATTACACGAGGGAAGGCTCTGGGCCCCCTCAGCTCTATGGCCACTATTTACATGCGAGTGCGCTGTTGTTTGCGAGACTCAGCATCATTGTCTGGATTGCGGCTCTCATTGCTACGGCCATCTTGATTTCCAAATCTATACCCCTCGAAGGGTTTGCTGGGAAGGTCCCTATCTTGAACCTGCTGCTATGCATCGCTGCAATGTAAGTCTATTTCTTTTTCTCGTTAAGCATGTACCTACATTGCAACAGCTCGCTCACATGTGTACCAGTCCACCATTCCTCATTATTTCGGTTACAATCGAAAGAAACCCTACGCCTTTCGCCACAGCCGCCATTTCCAGTACCTCCCTCCTAACGTGCCGGGTTAGCGAGTTCGATGACGATCTTGCGACAGACTTAAGCGTATCCCGGCGGAGCTCGCTCAAGCAGAAGCAAGGGCAGAGCCAGAACGGATCAGTAGTATCGTTGTCCACAGAAGACATATTCCGCTCGGGGATCCCTTACTATGAGAAAAACCATGGGGTTAGCGACAAGGCAGAGCGCATAGCAAGCCCGCCCCAGGAAAAAATACCGCCCATTTTCCCCAAAGTAGACCTTATGCCCCAATCCCCCGTCCCACCAATACCGAGGACGTTTGATTCCACGCCAGCTCGAGCGCCGCCACAGCCGGCATACTTCCCAGGCGGATGGCGCGCAGAATGGAACAACGCCGCGGAGGAGGTCGGCAGGTCGGGTACCACCAAAAACCCGGCAACCGCATCGTCCAGCATGGAGCCACAGTACGCACCGGTGGCGGCGCCACCAACAGCATTATTATCCCCGCAGACATCACAACCGCGAGGCAGGCCCGGTAACAACACGAGCACGAACGCAAACGCACCGAAACAGCAATATCGCCAATCCCAGCGTCCAGTAACGGCGAGCACGAGCATAACCAGCAGCGCGGCGCGCTCGAACCTGTCGACGGTGCGGTACGCCGCACAGCCGGAGATCGCCGTGCGGCAGCCCATCACAGTCGTGCGGAACCCAGCATACATACCGTCCGCGAGCGCAGAGAAGCCAGTCGCCAGCAAGCCGGATCCCGTAACGCTGCTGCGGAACGCGCAGCGCGCGCAGAAGACGGGCATGGGGAATGCTCGGACGGGGGTCCAAGGCCCCAGGCGGAATCCGTCGAATTTCTCGCGGCCGACGCAGAGAGCGTAGAGCTCAAGTTAGGATGGGGAAGAAAAGTTCAGTGTATTTGGCGTACGGGATGGCGAAAAAAAAGATTATATAGTTGTGCCATGTCACGTCCCTCGATCGGTACTCTGCGCCTTGATGGCTCTTTGGATGATAGGGCGTTTTATATACCAAAAGTGTCAATAGCATTTTCTCTTCTGATTTGGTCCGTTGGTAGATCTCGAGGCTAGGTTTAGAAAATACATTCAGTACCTACAATGATAGATGTTGATAATGCTGAAGACACCTCAGTAGCCCCAGGTGTTGTTGACAAGCCACCAGCTAGGTATTGCTCAATCAATCAGGTATACGTCCGTCAGTGAGAGGTCACTCTCCAGTTCACGTATAGCTTAATTTGAGGAAATTATGATTTGTCTTTGGGTAGCGAAACATGTCACTCGGACGCAGAACTGTTGCTTCTCTGAATAAACTCACATGTTGGCGGCGATGACAAGGATACACATCTCTAGCTTCTCTATAGACTTCGCAATTCGTCTCTAAACACATGCATTGTAGAACGAGCCTCAATAAAGTGTTTATTGCCAAGGCGGGGTCTGTCACAGCGAGGAATAGCATTGGTTACAATATCAATCCCATTGTTCATGCCTCCTTGCGTCCATGTGTTATGCTTGATACAAGTCATCTACTCTTTGTTGCAGCAACAGAAGGCTTGTAGGCCATCTTCCGCAGGTTTCCAGCTCTTTGGATCTGGAAAACAGAAGGAGTGTGTGAAAGCTGGCTTGCCAACTTGCGTCACAAGCTAGAGTATAAATACTAGTCGAGTTTCCATGACCGCTCATCGCTACTTTGCATCCTCAGACCACTCCCCTTTGGATAATCTAATACCTCAACCCAGCAGCGTCCACGAGTACTCCCCGATTTCACCTCTCGCTCAACATACACTACCCTGAAACAAATTACTAACCAAGGTAACCAAATCCCCCCTGCAAGATGTGCTACCCGCTGACCCACGTTTGCCGCATTTGCATGAGAGCCGTTCGCGCGGAAAATCCCGAATGCAGAGGACTGTGCTTAGTTCAGCAGGTTCAACAACCCTTTGTTTTCGATGAGTTTTGCTCGGAACATGCTCATATGCGAGACGATGCACGCATATATATTCAAGACGATGCCCAGACATATATGCAAGACAATGCTCACATGCCAGAGATGTACTCCCCCATTGAAGGGTTTCACGTCGAGCCAATGCACGATCAGGAAATGCACCCTGACTCAATTGATGGGTTTAACGTCGAGTCAGTGCACGATCAAGAAATGTACTCTAATGAGTTCCCCATTGATGGGTTCCACGTCAAGCCAGTGCACGATCAGGAAATTCCCCCTGCCTCTATTGATGGGTTTAACCTAGAGTCAGTGCACGATCCAGAAATGTACTCTAATGCGTTCCCTATTGATGGGCTTCACGTCGACCCAGTACACCATCAGGCACCGCCCTGTGACATCTCATTTGAGTATATGGGCGGCGGCGATGGCATGGCGTACGATGATTTCCCTGCGGAGTTCTACTCTATACCTGAAGACGAGTCTGTTCAGTTCATACTGGACAACAACATGGCGCAAGCTGATGGTATGAATTATTCATCTGAACCGGTCAATGAAGCACTTCGAGCCATGACCCTAGGAGAGTTTTGGACCCCCGAGATTGAGGCCGCTCTCAGGGCAGAGATAGATGCCGTCTGCGAAGCAATGAGAGACGAGGCCGAAAATGACGGCACCATTAATGGAAGCTATGACAGCGAGGCCTCATTCATGGACTTACTAGAGGCGGACCGTGACAGCTCAGGCTAAAGTTCTCAGCGAACTCTATGACGGAAATGGCCCTACAGCTTGCTTAAGGCCCTCTGTGACGACAGAATAGGAGGCGATGCATCGGGGCTTTATATAAAGCCGATGTAAGTATTCGCCACACGTTGCCTACACAACACAACAATGATGGTTTCTTTTCCGGATTGTTTCCTGCTGATACAGATCTCGATGTTTAATAGTTTTAGACTTTAGTAGAGAGCCTCCTAATATTTCATATTTGATTATGCTATTATGATATAACTCGACTGTGATACTAAAGAATTGCAAGTGACGCGCAACGAACCAAGTGACTTTTATCCTACACTAGAGCTTAATATAGCCCTAATAGAGACTTCAGCTAGTTATCCTTGATTCCGAATACAGTACCATAAGCGGTAGAATCTGGGTAGATAATAACTAGTAGTTAGCTGGTGCGTAGATTTATCAGACCGGTGTGATGTCCATCGTTGGCTCTGGCTAAAAAGTGCCGGCCGAAAATGCTCCTCTCGCTTTCTACTGCTATCTATGATCGACAAGAAATGGACCCCCAACCACACAGAATGAGTCGCTAGTCGACGGCATGTAATAAAGGACGTTATTGCTAAGCATCGGCGATTGGTAAGATGGTAATTGGAGGGCGCACATGCGAGGGGCCTGAGGTTGCGTTGGATGCACTATCCAGTTCCGCCTAAACTCCTTTTTAATATAAGTGGCCAGACATTAGACAACGAGGATACCCTCCAGCGGCTTATTATTAGGAGCCCTCTGGCACCAGCTTAAGAACTACTTGGCGGACTGTGCTGGGTATTTAGGGCTTACAACCTGGAAGAGAGAGCGAGAGAGAGAGCGAACGACAAGCCTGCTTCCAAACCGACAGCAAGAGACAAACCGTCCACGATGCAGTGGAAGACCTTCATCGTAGCGCTCCTCGCGGAGCATGGCGCCGGCCAGATAATGCCGATGCTGCGCTTCCAGTGCTCGCAGCTCGTCGTCGACCGCCTGGACCCCCTGGTCAACCCCGGCATGGTCCCCTCGCCGCACCTGCACCAGATCGTTGGGGGCAATTCCTTCAACGCCTCGATGCACCCCGCGACGCACGATCTCCCCTCGTCCTCGACGTGCACCAGCTGCACCTTCTCGGAGGATTTCTCAAACTACTGGACGGCGGTCCTGTACTTCCGCGCGCGCAACGGCACCTACATGCGCGTGCCGCAGTTCGTGAGCGAGGGCCTCCGCGCCGACGGCGGGATCACGGTATACTACATCCCGTCGCCGGACGCGAACGAGAAGGTCACGGCGTTCACGCCGGGATTCCGGATGCTGGTTGGAAACGCGGCGTCCCGGGAGCCCAACCAGGCGCGCAAGGTGTGCCATCGTTGCATGCCGGCGACGGGGGACAACAGCAACGTCAACTGCGGCGCCCCGGACAGCCAGTCCCTGCCTACTGAGATGTGTCCCGGCGGCATCCGCTCGGTCATCACGTTCCCGACCTGCTGGGATGGAAAGAACACGGATAGTCCCGACCATATGAGCCACGTTGCCTATCCGAACTCGTCCTACTCTGATGGGTCGGTCGGTGCGTATGGCACTTGCCCTGCGAGTCATCCTGTGAAGATACCGCAGGTGATGTACGAGGTCATGTGGGATGTGAGTGCACGCCGTTTTCTACTCTAGATCATTCTTGCAGAGAGGAGGATTCCGGCCCATGAAGCCTCTTTCGGCTCTGCGCAAGTGGCTGGGGCATTTAAGAGCCCAGCCCAGCCCAGCCCAGCCTTCTACCCAAGCAGAGCACCAGGCAGTGCATTTTTGCTAACTCGACGTATCTCAACAGACCAGGGTTTTCAACGACAAAGAGCTATGGCCCGAGGATGGGTCCCAGCCATTTGTATGGAGCACCGGCGATCAGTAAGCCGCCCCCCTTGTCAGAATATGGACTCTGTATCTCATCGCGGTTAACTTGCTTACAGGGACGGCTACTCACAACATGGTGATTACGTATTCGGATGGCAAGGAGACTCTCTCCAGCGCGCCATGGACGCTCGTTGTAACGGCGCCGTCTGCGGCCAACTAGAGATGCAGTCCTCCGAGTCTGCCATGAAGTGCATCAAGTCGAGGGCCGTCAAGGAGGAAATTGATGGATGTAAGCCACATCTCCCGAGAATAATACCTTTTTCGACCGTATAAAGGGCTTATTCACTAACTTGTGCGCAGGGGTCGACGAGATTCCGGGGATGGCTATGTCCGAGTAGATCGGGTTTTGTAAGAGTGTGAGGCCTGGGACTGGGGCGTGCAGTATCAGGCTTTCGTATAATTACAAGTTGGTGATATAGGGAGCCGGCAAACATAATAGACAAACTTTCGGTTGGAAGTAAGACTCAAACCGCTACAGGTATCAAAGTGATCCGCAAAAGGGGCTCGGAGATGATGCGAGCCAGGAGTGAATGTAAATTGGAAGGTCATCTAGGAATGCCAGAGTGAGGCAGCAGCCATACCTGTTTTGGTGTTGCTTCAACTGTTGACGATGAAAATTGCATGACAGATTGTGAACTACATGCACTTCCGAGATCGGGTTCTTCCCTTTATTGATCTATAATATTAGCGTTGAAGGTGGCCATATTATAATTTACTGCATTTCTCGTAGGCGCAGACGCTGTCTTCATGATTGGACTATGCTGTCGAGATGTGGCATATACTAGTAACATAAGGTACGTCTTAATACCTAAGCCCATATAATCATGACAACTTATCAATGCCCTTGTGCTTATTCCACTTCAACACTTCCAGCATGGGCGACATCGTAACATACCCCTCCAATGCTAATTGATAGCCCCCTTTTTTCGGCGTCTCGCCACTCTGGCTTCATATAAAGTACGCAACAAATGACAACACTCTTACCTGACAGCGATTTCGCTTGTCTTGGATTCTACAAGCTCTCGACCTCAGGTGATAAAAAGACGCATTGAGCGACTTATATCATAAGCAAGTTCCTGGGTCAGGCCGTGCGTTTACTTCCGAGCGCCCTGGTGGTGGGCAGGTGTCCGGTCTTATTTGCCCAGTCGATATGCATCCATCTCAGGGGTGCATGTTCGTTATCTTGCTCGTCTTCGAAAGAGCCGCGTCTGGTACAGCAGGCCTTCTCCAACCTGCATGGGATATCCCGAGGGCTTGCCTCTTTAGGTAAGCCGTCTGCGCGCGGTGCCGCGCAGACTATCAGGCTCAACGGCTGACGAAAGTACTGATACATGGAGTCTGATTAGAAAACACTCGAGGATGGCTCATTGCCGATCTCGGCTTTCGACTCCTACTACCTTAAGTACCTATTAATAACTGGAAGATTGATTTTCTGAGTCTAAATATATGATTGTTGGTCGTGATTGTATGTAAGGCGGGGGTTTTGATGGTACCTAATACGGAGCGTCTAAGCATCTAACCACGCTAACCTAGATCTGGAACAGTACCCCATATGCAACACTTTTTACACCAAAACACACTAACTTAATAGCTCTATAATTAAATCAATA